>JAAWXA010000209.1:11956-29790 GCA_038090715.1 Florisuga fusca
CCACCCATGGCAGCACTCCAGTCATGGGAGTCATCCCACCACGTTTCCGTGATAGCGACTACATCACAGCTTTCCTGCCGCACGATGGCTTCCAGCTCCTCCTGTTTGTTGCCCATGCTGCGTGCATTGGTATACATGCACTTCAGCTGGGCTGCTGATTTGTCATTTATCTCAGGTAGTCCACCTTTAGGTTCCTCTCTGGAGAGCTCAGTTTCAACCCTCTCCCCCTTCAAACCTAGTTTAAAGCCCTCCTTATCAGCCCCTTCAACCTATGACCTAGAGTCCTTTTCCCCCTGTTAGTTAGATGAAGTCCATCAGATCTAATGACACAAGGCAGTTTGGGATTTGCCCCATGGTTGAAGAACCCGAAGTTCCGCCGGTGGCACCAGTCCCTTAGCCACCTATTAATGAGATGGGTTTTTCTAGTCCTCTCCTCATTCAAGCCTTCTACTGCAGGAACTGAGGCGAAGACTACCTGTGCTCCTGACCCATCAACTAACCGACCCAGGGCCTTGAAGTCCTTTTTAATCCCTCTTGTACTTCTTCCAATAATGTCGTCACTGCCAGCCTGAACTACCAACAGTGGATAATAGTCCGAGGACTGAATTAACTGAGGGAGTCTCTTACTAATATCCCTCACCCGGGCGCCAGGAAGGCAGCAGACCTCTCTATGGGATGGGTCAGGTCGACATATAGGATATAAGATACAATTCATAAGTGAATGCAATAATGTCAGATTAGCTATAGTTTACTTTCCATACATATATATTTTCATTATACATATATACATATGTATATATTCATTATACATATATATATTCATTGCTAAAAAATACCACATCAGGTTTCACTGGATGACCTTGTTTTTTCACCATTTCTACTGCATGACTCATGAGTGCTTTACTGTTTCTCCATGTTAGCAGTTCTTTCTCTATTCTTGGTTGGAGGTCTTTGACGTCTCTGTTGTTTGGATGCAGGGTCAGTCAGCAGAAGCGCTTGGCAACTTGTAGTAAGGTTCCCTTTATCACAGGTACGGACATTCTTTTCTGGAACCCAAATGGGTTTATCTGCAGTTTCAATTTCCTGTGTGAAGAATCCATCCAATCTTCCCCTTTTTTGTTTTTGCCCCCTCATCCTGTGTAGCTGCTGTGGCACCTATCAAACTCTATCTTTAAAATGTATTTGACCCATATTGTTCACAAATAACCAATATTGTTCACAAAAATTCACAAATCTAGGCAAACAGATTCTAAGAAAGAATTAACCAAATCCACTTATTTGGTTACTGCACCCTCTAGCTATTAGGGGCTAGAAGACAGGGAGGGAGGCGGGGGGGGGAACTGCACATTTGCAGGTTTTGTCTGGTTTTTAGTTATTCAAAATAAAGGATTTGGGAGCAAAATGCACAGTTGTCTTAGGTGGTGGGCAATTTTGTTCACAAGACTTGTCACATTATATAAAAATCTCTTAAAAACCTTTGAAGCTTCAGATGACACACACACACACACACCAATGCAATGTTTGACTCAGCTCCTTCCCCCCCATAAACAGAAAGCCTTGAGTCAGGTCATTTATCTCCCCCACACTTCCCGCAGCCTCCCTGTCTCCTAAACTCCCAGTCTCCAGTAGGGCAGGAGGTTCTCGGGGCTGCCCAGTAAGTGGCTGTTCGGGGGGGACTCCATGGGGAGCAGCTTGTCTCTCGCCTGTAGATGAGGAGGAAACAGATGGATTCACGCAGGAGATGGCGGCCGCTCCCACACGGGGGTCTGCGGACGCCGATCCCCCAGGCAGGAATGGGCGAGCATGCTCTGAACCCTCCCTGTCCACGCCTCCCTGGTGCTTGGCAGGGCTGAGACGCCAGTGTTGCAGGTCCTGTCTGTGGTGGCTCTGGAGGGGGAGAGTGCTGAGGAGCTGGAGCTGCTGTTGTCACTTGTGCTCCTGCTGCTGGTACTTGTCAGTGGGGTGGCTGAACTGCTGCTGCTGCTGAGGGGGGTGGTGATGATAGTCTGGGGGGTGGTGGTTATTCAGGGGGTGGCTGCTGCCGAGCTGGGCTGGGCTGCTGAGCTGCTGCTGCTTAAACTCTTTCCTCTTCTGGCTCAGCTGAGGAGGAGGAGGCGGCGGCTGTTGCTGCTGCGGTTGCTGCTTGTTTAAATCCTGGTGGGGGCTGAGACTGGGTTTAAAGTCAGAGGAGGGGTGGCCGAGAGGGGGGTGTCCTGATGCGGGGCTGCCGCCCAGCCTCTCGCTGCCTGGCTGCTGCGGTTTCACCCCCAGGAGCAGCTCATCCTGCATGTTTTGATGATGCGCAGCACCGGCCGCCGAGGGGAACAGAGAAGGGGGTGGCGGCGGCGACGACCCACCGGAGCAGTTGCTAGACAATGGCACTGAGTGCCACATCCAGTCTTTTTTTAAATGTCTCCAGGGACGGAGAATCTACCACCTCACAGGGCAGTCCATTCCATAGCCTAATCACCCTCTCTGTGAAGAAATTCTTTCTAATATCTAACCTAATGAGACAATGAGAGGTGTCTCTCATGCTGTTGCCAGCAGCTTTAATGTGTATCCAGCTCTATTGTCTTCACTAATCTCCAAAGGAGAGGAACCCAGAGTAGTTTTCTGGAAAAGCTGAATTTGTAGAATCAGATGAAAATCCAAATGAAAGACAGATGAGATCACTAGCACTCAAGGCATCTCTGCTTTCCAGGCATGCTCTCTAGCACCTTTTACTTCATGAATTCTAATATTGCCATTATGATTCCAGGTAGCCATTACAGTCTTTTAATAACTAAGGTAGAATTCAATATGTATTCAAACTGTATATATCTATAGCATAGATGTCTTCATATAAATTTAGTTCTCTTTATAGGCACTGAAGAAAAAATGTCACTTCTGAGATGTGATCTTTGTATCATAAAATCACTGAATGGTTTGGGTGGGAAACAACCTTAAAGATCACCTAATTCCAACCCATCTGGCCATGGGCAGGGACACCTCCCACTAAACCAGGTTGCTCCAAGCCCCCTCCAACCTGCCCTTTAACACTTTCAGGGAAGGGCCATCCACATCTTTTCTGGGCAACCTGTTCCAGTGTCTCACTACCCTCACAGGAAAGAATTTCTTCCTAATATCCAGTCTAATCCTCTCCTCTTTCAGCCTGAAACCTTTCCCCTTTGTCCTGTCATTCCTGGACCTTGTGAAGTCTCTCCCCAGCTTTTCTGTAGCCCCTTTGCCCACCCACCAAAAGCAGGGACCTGGTTGCTGGTGCTTCTGGGTCTGGAAGGTGCTCTAAGCTCTTCCTGGAGCCTTATTTTTGCCAGGCTGAAGAACCTCAGCTTTCTCAGCCTCTTCATGGAAAAGATGCTCCAGCCCTCTGACCATCTTTGCCTTCCTCTGTGCTCACTCCAATAGCTCCATGTCCTTATTATACTGGGGACCCTGGAACTGAACACTGCAGGAAGGTCTCATGGGAGAAGAGTAGAGTGGAAAACTGACATCCACTACTGGCAATGTGAAATCATCAAAAACTTGTTCCTGGGTTCCAACTCCTTTCCTGTCCTCAGCTCTTAGCAGTTTAATGCTTTTGGTTGGTGTCTTGCTTAAATTTCAGATTTTGGGGGTGGGAATTCTGTTCCTCACTGCACCAGAACAGCTTCAGAGCCCCAGGAGAGACCATTTTTGTGGCAACAACTGTGTCTGTGGATTTGCAGAGGCTGAAGCTGGCTTAGAGAAGCCAAAGCAGAAGGTCAGAAGTCTATGATCAGCACAAGGTGAACAGTGCAGCAATAGCCTAGGGCCACTCACTGCAGGCTGAAGATCTTCCAGGTTTGATTTCTTAACTAAGTGGAAATATATGATTGCCAGAAAAGTCACAAAACTGTGGCTTGGAGGAGGAGAGCACCCCCACTGGGAGGTAATCTAGAAAAAATATCTCTGATGTTGTAAGCAGCATATTTTCACATCCTACTTCTGACACTGAAGATGAAGATAGGTCACAGAATCACAGAATTATTCTGGTTGGAAAAGACCTTTCAGATCATCAAGTCCAACCATTAACCTAACTCTACAGAGTCTGATACTAAACCGTGTCTCTAAACCAGATGTCTACTCATCTTTTAAACACCTCTGGGAATAGTGATTCAACCACCACACTGGGCAGCCTATTCCAGTCTTCCTAATATCCAATGAAAACCTCACTTGGCACAACTTGAGACCATTTCCTCTTGTGTTGCTATTTATTACTAGGGAGAAGAGAACAACCCTCACCTTGCTACAACCTTCTTTCTGGTAGTTGTAGAGTGACAGGGTGTCCCCCCAGCCTCCTTTTCTCCAGACTAGGCAGTCCCAGTTCTCTCAGCTGCTCTTTGATCCTTCACCAATTTTCCAATTTTATTGCCCTTCTCTGGTCACACACCAACCCCTCAACATCCTCCATGTAGTGGAGGTCCAAAAACTGAATACAGGGTTCAAGGTGTGACTTCACCAGTGCCAAGTACAAGATATCAAGAGTATTCTTCTTTTTAATGTCACCTCAGGTTGTGCAGTCAGCTCAGCTGCTAATCACTGATGCTTAGCAGAATAGAGACTGCAAAGAAAGGGTGGATTGGTGTTGACATGATGTAGGTTTTAATCTGTTCCCTCTGCAATCCATGAGAAACTCAACCTAGATGATTCATGAACTCCACACGAGCCTCTTTGGAGGAAAACTAATTCCTTATCCGAGTTCTCTGACATAAAGAAATTGCTGCTCTGATATGTGACTTGATTGATTTGCCTCTGTGAGATTTTAGTTCTGTGAAAAACTGCAGGAAAATAATTTTTGCAAATGGGCTGGATGAACTTGAACTCAGAGAGATCAGAACTGTAGTTTGGATGAGGACATAGCTACAAACCAGTTTTTCAGAGTGGGAGGGCTCCAGTGGGTCAAATGAAAGTTTTACTGATTCTTGCCCAGGATATTGAACATTAGAAGAAAGAAAGGGTTTCCTTTGTGTTCTCTATTCGTATTTAAAAAACTGAGCTAGATGGACATCATTGTTTTAGTTATCCCAAAATGACTGGGGGTCACATCAGCTGATAAGTTCTCTCTGGAAGTAATTTTTCAGTGTTGGATAAAGACTTTTCCTTTCTCCTACTGGCACAGGATCAGAACACACCAGCAGGCTACATGAAATGCAGTCTAATTTCCTCTGGTTTAGTAGAGAATATTCAGCAGCTCTTAATAGAGCTCCACAGAAAGGATTTATGCATTTTATTGATGAAGCTGCTCTCCCCTCTGGGTATCAACTCTGCAACCTCATGGTTAAGGAATTTCCCTAGGAAGCACAGTAGATATTTTCCAGTGTAGCTTTAGAAATTGCAAATCCTGCACAGATATAGGTGGCACGGTGCCTGTGGATGCCATATAGGTTTTTTCTGGCTTCTTCCTTCTATTCCAGAAGGATATCAGTCTCCCAGGAACCATCTGCCAGCCCCTAATGCAGAGGTACTATAGGCACTGGGTCATTTGTGTGGCATCAGACACTTCCAGAAGTCAATGAGAAGAGAGAGAAGAGAGGAATAAAGAGGATATTAATGAGTGTAAGCCACTCTAATTCCCTGGTGACATGAGCATTAGGGCATTCTGGGAGGGACATCACAGACAGGGAAGGGATCCATCCAACTTCCCTTCACAGTGAAGTATTTTACTCATGGAGCTCCTAACTGTGAAAGAGATGGAGATCCAAGCACTACTTGCACTTCTCTTTTTCTTTAATTTTCCCACGAGTGTCCTAAATCAAACACCTTGTTCCCAACCTAATGGAGTGATACAGTTGAATTATTCTTTTTTTCCTAAAGTGTTGGATAAAATGGGAGAGAAAAGGTTCTGTTTATTTATTTCAAATGATGTTTCACCTCTAGGTCTCTGGCAGGAAGAGAGCACCAGAAAAATAACAATTATTTTAATAATCTTTATAGGATCAAATGCTTCATTTCCAAAGTCTGAGCCTTAATTTTAAATTTATCTCTCCTACAGAGAAGCCTGAATAGAAATTTCTGTATTTCAATTAATTTTTAAAGTCACAGTTGGACACCACAGCTAACAGTTTAGGGTATTGTCTGGTTACAGCTCCTCATGCTCTTTTTTCAATAATGCTTCATATTCTTACTTCTCTTTGAGAATATTCTATTATAGCACAACCCTGGACAGTTTTCCATTCATCTGTGGTGAGAGAGGTTTGGGAACAGGACTGATGTAAGCATTTCTAAATGACTGGTAGGAAAAAGGAATAGTGTCTATCCAGATTTGAAAAATAACTTCCAGCCAATTCTTTTAAGAACTTTATCAAAGAAATGTCTCAAATCTTGTGGAAACAATATACTGNACAGCTATAGGCTCCAGAAGCCTGCTGTCAACAGGATAACCTGTCTTGCTGTTGAAAACTGAGGTAAAGAAGGTGTTAAATACCTCAGCCTTTTCCTCCTCTTTGGTAACTATATTCCCACCCATGTCCAGTACAAAATTAATGTTTTCCTTGCCCCTTCTTTTGCTATTGATGTATCTGTAGAAGGATTTCTTATTGTCCTTCACAGAGGTAGCAAGATTCAGTTCATGTTGTGCTTTTGTGTCTCTGATTTTCTTTCTACATGACCTGACTATATTCCTAAATTCCTCTTGAGAAGTTAGCCCTTTTTTCCATAATTGATAGGCCCTCTTCTTAACCCTAATTTCTTTCAGAGTCTCCCAGTTCAGCCAGACCGGTTGCCTTCCCCGCCGGCTCACCTTCCGGGACTCTGGGACAGCCTGTTCCTGTGCTTTCAGAATATGCTCTTTGAAGTATGTCCATCCCTCCTGGACCCCTCTGTTTTCAAGGTCTGTTTCCCAGGGTATACTCTGAACTAGTCTTTTGAATAGTCCAAAATCTGCTCTCCGGAAGTCCAACACAGAGGTTTTACTGAAGACCCTCCTTGTATCCCTGAGTATTGAAAACTCTTATTTCATGGTCACTAAGTCCCAGTCGTCCATCAACCACCACATCTCCCACCAGCCCCTCTCTGTTTGTGAAAAGAAGGTCAAGTGGGGCTCCGTCCCTGGTGGGCTCATTTACTAGTTGAAGCAGGAAATTATCTTCAATACACTCTAGGAATCTCCTAGACTGCCTCCTCTCTGCGGTGTGAAGTTCCCAGCAGATGTCTGGCAAGTTAAAGTCACCTACGAGAATAAGGGATGATGATTTTGAAACATCCTCCAGTTGCTTGTAGAATATTTCGTCCACCTCATCATCCTGATTGGGCGGTCTGTAACAGACTCCCATCACGATATCGGCCTTGTTGACCTTCCCACTGATTCTAACCCACAGGCATTCTGCCCTATTATTGGTGGTCTCAACCTCTACAGTGTTGAGAGATTCTCTAACATATAGGGCTACCCCTCCACCTTTCCTACCTTGCCTGTCCCTTCTGAAGAGCCTGTATCCACCCATGGCAGCACTCCAGTCATGGGAGTCATCCCACCACGTTTCCGTGATAGCGACTACATCATAGCTTTCCTGCTGCACAATGGCTTCCAGCTCCTCTTGTTTGTTGCCCATGCTGCGTGCATTGGTATACATGCACTTCAGCTGGGCTGCTGATTTGTCATTTATCTCGGGTAGTCCACCTTTAGGTTCCTCTCTGGAGAGCTCAGTTTCAACCCTCTCCCCCTTCAAACCTAGTTTAAAGCCCTCCTTATCAGCCCCTTCAACCTATGACCTAAAGTCCTTTTCCCCCTGTTAGTTAGATGAAGTCCATCAGATCTAATGACACAAGGCAGTTTGGGATTTGCCCCATGGTCGAAGAACCCGAAGTTCCGCCGGTGGCACCAGTCCCTTAGCCACCTATTAATGAGATGGGTTTTTCTAGTCCTCTCCTCATTCAAGCCTTCTACTGCAGGAACTGAGGCGAAGACTACCTGTGCTCCTGACCCATCAACTAACCGACCCAGGGCCTTGAAGTCCTTTTTAATCCCTCTTGTACTTCTTCCAATAATGTCGTCACTGCCAGCCTGAACTACCAACAGTGGATAATAGTCCGAGGACTGAATTAACTGAGGGAGTCTCTTACTAATATCCCTCACCCGGGCGCCAGGAAGGCAGCAGACCTCTCTATGGGATGGGTCAGGTCGACATATAGGATATAAGATACAATTCATAAGTGAATGCAATAATGTCAGATTAGCTATAGTTTACTTTCCATACATATATATTTTCATTATACATATATACATATGTATATATTCATTATACATATATATATTCATTGCTAAAAAATACCACATCAGGTTTCACTGGATGACCTTGTTTTTTCACCATTTCTACTGCATGACTCATGAGTGCTTTACTGTTTCTCCATGTTAGCAGTTCTTTCTCTATTCTTGGTTGGAGGTCTTTGACGTCTCTGTTGTTTGGATGCAGGGTCAGTCAGCAGAAGCGCTTGGCAACTTGTAGTAAGGTTCCCTTTATCACAGGTACGGACATTCTTTTCTGGAACCCAAATGGGTTTATCTGCAGTTTCAATTTCCTGTGTGAAGAATCCATCCAATCTTCCCCTTTTTTGTTTTTGCCCCCTCATCCTGTGTAGCTGCTGTGGCACCTATCAAACTCTATCTTTAAAATGTATTTGACCCATATTGTTCACAAATAACCAATATTGTTCACAAAAATTCACAAATCTAGGCAAACAGATTCTAAGAAAGAATTAACCAAATCCACTTATTTGGTTACTGCACCCTCTAGCTATTAGGGGCTAGAAGACAGGGAGGGAGGCGGGGGGGGGAACTGCACATTTGCAGGTTTTGTCTGGTTTTTAGTTATTCAAAATAAAGGATTTGGGAGCAAAATGCACAGTTGTCTTAGGTGGTGGGCAATTTTGTTCACAAGACTTGTCACATTATATAAAAATCTCTTAAAAACCTTTGAAGCTTCAGATGACACACACACACACACACCAATGCAATGTTTGACTCAGCTCCTTCCCCCCCATAAACAGAAAGCCTTGAGTCAGGTCATTTATCTCCCCCACACTTCCCGCAGCCTCCCTGTCTCCTAAACTCCCAGTCTCCAGTAGGGCAGGAGGTTCTCGGGGCTGCCCAGTAAGTGGCTGTTCGGGGGGGACTCCATGGGGAGCAGCTTGTCTCTCGCCTGTAGATGAGGAGGAAACAGATGGATTCACGCAGGAGATGGCGGCCGCTCCCACACGGGGGTCTGCGGACGCCGATCCCCCAGGCAGGAATGGGCGAGCATGCTCTGAACCCTCCCTGTCCACGCCTCCCTGGTGCTTGGCAGGGCTGAGACGCCAGTGTTGCAGGTCCTGTCTGTGGTGGCTCTGGAGGGGGAGAGTGCTGAGGAGCTGGAGCTGCTGTTGTCACTTGTGCTCCTGCTGCTGGTACTTGTCAGTGGGGTGGCTGAACTGCTGCTGCTGCTGAGGGGGGTGGTGATGATAGTCTGGGGGGTGGTGGTTATTCAGGGGGTGGCTGCTGCCGAGCTGGGCTGGGCTGCTGAGCTGCTGCTGCTTAAACTCTTTCCTCTTCTGGCTCAGCTGAGGAGGAGGAGGCGGCGGCTGTTGCTGCTGCGGTTGCTGCTTGTTTAAATCCTGGTGGGGGCTGAGACTGGGTTTAAAGTCAGAGGAGGGGTGGCCGAGAGGGGGGTGTCCTGATGCGGGGCTGCCGCCCAGCCTCTCGCTGCCTGGCTGCTGCGGTTTCACCCCCAGGAGCAGCTCATCCTGCATGTTTTGATGATGCGCAGCACCGGCCGCCGAGGGGAACAGAGAAGGGGGTGGCGGCGGCGACGACCCACCGGACCCGGCGCCGCTGCCGGAGGAACCGGTTACCGCGGGTGAGAAGGGGCAGGAGGAGGTACGAGAGGCGGCTGCCAGGGAGGGGAAGGACCCGGCGGAACCAGCGCCTCCTACACCCGGCGGTGGGCTGGCGGTCGCTGTCTGCGGGAGCCCGAGGCTGTGATCCCCCATGCAGCGGAGGGGGCTCCCCTGACACCGGCTCAGCGGAGGGGCGCGTTCCCCGCCCCGGGGGTCTGAAGAGACAAAGATAATTAATAATCCTCGGGGGTGGGGGTTGAACACCCGCCTATCGCAAGGCGCTATATAAGCAAAAAAAAAAAACAAAACGAAAAAACCAAACCAAAACACCAACCCACTTTCTAGAATAAAGCCCTTTGCCTTGCCATAATTTCCTCTATGTTGATTTTACAGATATCGGAGCCTTTTGCTAATAATAACTAATCCTATTTTTATCAGTTTCTTTTTTCTACTCTACCGGGACCCCCGGTAGGGCGGCCCTTCCCGGCGAGTCGCACCCACAGTAATCCGCTAGATCATCGCAAACACCCCCGGACAGGTCGTTCTTCCCCCCCCGCCCCCCTTCCAGCTCCCCACTATCTCCTCCGGCCGACACCACCACCACCGCCCCACACCNAGGAGGTTCTCGGGGCTGCCCAGTAAGTGGCTGTTCGGGGGGGACTCCATGGGGAGCAGCTTGTCTCTCGCCTGTAGATGAGGAGGAAACAGATGGATTCACGCAGGAGATGGCGGCCGCTCCCACACGGGGGTCTGCGGACGCCGATCCCCCAGGCAGGAATGGGCGAGCATGCTCTGAACCCTCCCTGTCCACGCCTCCCTGGTGCTTGGCAGGGCTGAGACGCCAGTGTTGCAGGTCCTGTCTGTGGTGGCTCTGGAGGGGGAGAGTGCTGAGGAGCTGGAGCTGCTGTTGTCACTTGTGCTCCTGCTGCTGGTACTTGTCAGTGGGGTGGCTGTGTTCCCCAGATGCGGCGGAGGGGCCGGGGCCGGGCCTGCAGGGCACGGGTGGTGTTTGTGCAACGAGAACATCAGCTGAGATAAATGACTGAGACCCAAACGGGATTGCAATCAAAGTTTGCAATTTATTAAGCAAATAAAGGCAAGCAAACAGCGCTGGGTGCGCCGGGAGTCTCTGCTCCACCAAGACGCACACCCACCAATTTCAGTTCCTTTCTTTTATGCATTTTCCCCAAAGTCTCCTCCCTCCTTTTTCCCGCCATGTGACGTCCTATTGGCCCCCTATACTAATACATATTCATAGAAATGGTTAGTCTTTGCAAATGAATTCCAGGAATAGGCGTGTCTTCTTCAGCACATGCCCTCTTCTGCCCCTATTGTCTCCAATTTCGTTAGTTCCTCAGGGGTGAACTTCTTTTCCCCTCCTTCTCCATCTTCATTTGTATCTTCCTTTGCTTGTACTACATTAATTTTAGTGGCCTGAGTTCTCAGGGCTGCTTCTTGTGCTCCTTTATCTGCTAGAATATTTCCCCTGGTTTGGTAATCTAATCCGTTCTGGTGTCCTATGTACCACTGCTATCTCCTTTCGTTCTCTTAATGCCCTTAAAATTCTTATTATTAACTCTTGATGTGTAAGATTCCTCCCCTGAGTATTAATTAAACGTCTTTCTTCCCAGATTTTTCCAAAAGTGTGGGCCATTCCATATGCATATTTAGAATCTGTAAATATAGTCCCACTTTTCCCTTTCAGTAATTCCAGGGCCCTACATAGGGCATATAGCTCACAAACCTGAGCTGACCATGATGGACTCAAAGGTCCTGATTCCACAGGTTCTAGGTCCTTGTTAATTATTGCACATCCTGATTTTCTTTTTCCTTCCACCACTCAGGAAGAGCCATCTACAAACAGTGTTTCTCCTTTTTCTAATTCAGTATCCCTTAAATCTGGTCTCACCTTAGTCTGGGGCTCAATTACTTCTAAACAGTTATGTTGTAATTTCTCTGATGGTTCTCCAAACAAAAATTGTGCTGGACTCTGAGCAGAGGTCACCCTCAGTTCTAAGTCATGGGAGTCAATTAGTATTGCTTCATATTTTAGGATCCGGCTATCTGTTAACCATTTTTCTGCTTTCTGTTGTAAAACACTTCTGACATTGTGTGGAGTATACACCTTTAAAGGAGCACTAAAGGTAATCTTCCTAACTTCCTCTATTAATAATGCTGTAGCAACCAAAGCTTGGAGACAAGCAGGCCATGCTCTACTTAGTGGATTAAGTAACTTAGAACAATACCCCACGGGTTTCTTGATTCCTGCCCAGTCTTGAGTAAGGACTCCATATGCTGTCTGGTTTGATGTATTCACAAAGAGATAAAAAGGTTTTTCTAAATCTGGGAGGCTCAATATAGCCGCTTGTATTAATGCCTTTTTTATTTCCTCAAATTTCTGATCATCTTCTGCAAACCACTTCAGTTGGTTATTACTTAATTTCTCATACAGGAATTTTACCTTTTTCTCTGTAGCTTTCAAGCCATGGTCTACAATATCCTAATAATCCCAATACTTGCCGAATTTCCTTCTTAGTTTGTGGGGGTCTTAATGCTAGGATCCCAGATACCCTGTCGAGATCCAACTTCTTCCTTCCTTTACTCAGCCAATGTCCTAAGTATTTTACTTCCTGTCCTACAAACTGTAACTTTGATCATGACACCTTTAATCCCTTTTCTCCTAGAAAATTTAGCAATTCAATAGTGGCTTCTCAGGTTCCCTCTTCAGTTTTTCCTGCTACCAATAAATCGTCCACATATTGCAATAGTTTTTCCTCCCTGGCTAATGTGAAATCCTGTAAGATTTTCTCTAAAGTTTGCCCAAATAGGTTTGGTGACTCTGTAAACCCCTGTGGTAGCACAGTCCATCTTAATTGCTGTTTTCGTCCCGTTTCGGGGTCCTCCCACTCAAAGGAAAAATAGTCTCTGGATCTCTCATCCAGAGGGCAGGCCCAAAAAGCATCCTTCAAATCTATTACACTATACCAAGTATGTTTGGGAGATTTATGACTCAGTAAAGTATAAGGATTTGCCACCACAGGTAAATTTAGTGATTTACAGCTCTCAGGTCCTGCACCATCCTGTATGACCCATCCGGTTTCTTTAGGGGGAGGACGGGTATATTATGAGGTGACATACATGGTTCTAGAGTTCCTTCTTCCAGGACCCTATCAACTACAGGTTTTAATCCTTTTCAACCCTCCATTCATATAGGGTATTGCTTAATTCTAATTGGACGATGCGGATCTATTATTTAAACATCTATGGGGTCCATTTCTATTTTTCCAATTTCCCCCTCCTTATACCATACTGAGGGGTTAATAGCTTCTTCATCCTCTTGTGTTAAAGTATATAATTTAATCTGCAATTTGTCCCCTTGACTCTGAATGCTCAAGTTTAACTTCAGAATCAAGTCCCTTCCTAAATTGTATTCCGCTTCAGGGAGCAAAAGTAAGTCATTAAGGCAAATTTTCTTCTCTATTTCTACATATTTCAAGATAGGTACTTTAAAAGGTTCTCCTTTTGCCCCTATTACAGACATATAACTCTTCCCTTTTTCTATTCCTTTTGGAAGTTTTTTAATGGTTGAGTTTTCAGCTCCTGTGTCTACTAAAACCAAAACTTCCTCTTCATGGGGACCAATTAATAATTTTATCAAGGGCTATGTTGATGTTGAAGTCCCCAAAAGGTATTGTCCCTGACACCCGTATTCCTCTTTGAACATTTTCTCATCTCACTCCCGTTTAAGACAGTTCTTTTGAATGTCCCCTCTTGTTACAGTAGTAACAGATGGGAACTGTGAATCTTTCTCAATAAGGCTGTCCCTGGGGTGTCTTCTCTGTTCCTCTTTCTTTTCTTTCCCCAGATGGAGCCCTATTCTTGTGACTCTCTCTGACTGCTGCTACAAAAATTTTTGCTTTCGCTTTCTGCTTTTCCTCATCTCTCCTAACATAAACTTTCTGTGCTTCTCTAAGTAACTCTTCTAATTGTCTCTCTTGCCAGTCTTCCAACTTTTCTATTTCCTTCTTATATCCCCCCAAGATTTGGCCACAAATTGTATTCTGAGGAGTGCGGTTCCAGCTACTGTATTCAGATCAATTCCCAAATGCATTTGCAGACTTTTCCTTAATCTCTTCAACCATTCTGTTGGAGATTCATCTTTCCCTTGCTGTTCACTAAATGCTTTATTAATGTTTTCCCCTCAGAGAACCGCTTGCCTTTTTCCCTGTATGATTAATGTTCTCAAATCCCTTATATTCTGTCTTCCTTGTGGTTGTTGATGATCCCAGTGGGGATCTACATCTCGCCATTAGTATTTCCTTCCCAAATTGAGTTTATGTTCCTGTTTCTGCAGCAATGTAGGGTCTCCCATACATTATTTCACCTGGACTTAACCCACTGTCGTGATCTGTGTTATTATTTTAATATTTTTTTAATGAGGAAATCTCAGCCTCTGCTTCAGAGACGACACATAGAAATTGCAAGCTAACACGTTTTGAAACTTAAACAAGTTGCAAGGATTTATTTTTAGGGAAGGCACAGAAAAAAAAGGGTAAAGGAAAAAGGGGGGGGTCGGATTCGGTTTACTGCACCGCCGTTACAGTTGAAAAGTGCTTCGCTGCGTTTCGCCGCTTTTCCCTCGGGGCTTTTTGTCGCTCTGCTCCATGGCTGGCTGAGTCACAGGAGACGGCTTCCGCGTGTTTTCCTGTTGCAGTTGATTCGCGCATGGTTCCTCCGTGTTGCTGGCTGCTGTTGCAGGCAGGCTGGCAGGCAGGCAGGCTGCTTTTCGGTTCTTTCAGGGGTATTTTTATAATGAAAAAGGGGAGCAGACCCCCCTTTTTTTCTCCCTTGTGTGAGTTATTGGTAAACTGATTTTTTCGGAGCGGAGCATTCTTCCGGAGACAAGTTATCTAGTGGGTTCAGATATGTTAATTTCCTGATGTCTAGCCCAAAATGCCAGGCGCCAGGAGACTTGTTTTCCTGTTTACAGTCTTTAGATATGTAAATGTGTGTGATATGTGAGCTTTAAGAAAAAAAGAATCAGGTATTTTTTAAAGTGTTTACATCACCCAGGTTCTGGGTCTGGTCCAAATTCAAAACTGTCAAAAGTAATGATAGAGTTCACGGCAAATAAGCCTTTTGGCACAATTTTACAATTTGCAACTTAATCTGGTGATTTATGTTTTCTATTTGGCCACTCGATTAAGGCCTGTAGGGGTATGGAATTACCAATCTATCCCTAAACATCAACTAACCTCTTGTACTATTTTTGAAATAAAACGAGGTCTCCTATCTGATGATTTGATTGCTGGTATTCCAAAACGTGGTATTATTTCTTGTAATAGTTCTTTGACCACCTCCTTGGGTTTTTCAGTTCTAGTGGGGAATGCCTCCAGCCATCCTGAAAAGGTATATGTCATTACTAATAAGTGTTTATAGCCCCCTTTTTTTGTCAATTCTGTGAAATCAATCTGCCACTGTTGTCAAGGTCCATTTCCGCTCCCAATTTGACCCACTTCTTGTTTTGGGACTACTTTAGGATTAGTTCTGTGACAGACATCACATTGTTGTACCACCTGACTGACTGTTGCATACAGATTTCTTCCTATTATGGTCTTAAGATGTTTATTCAAAGTTTCTGTTCCCCAATGAGTCTTTTTGTGTTCTTTTCTTACCAGGGCCCATAACATTGGGGAAGGGACTATAATTTTCTTTTATAGGGTATCAGCCCATCCATTATCACTATATTCACCCCCTAGGTCAGCTATAAGTTTTTGATCCTCCTTTGTGTACGTAGGTTTTCCTTCAAGTATATTTTGTCCATCTGGAACAAGGGCATTCTCTGTACCTATTTCTACCCTTGCTTCCTCTTTTGCCTCTCTATCCACCAGTCGGTTTCCCATTTCTTCTTTTGAGGTTACCTTCTAGTGTGCCTTAATATGAATTATTGCTATCTTCTGTGGTAGCTGGACAGCCTTGAGCAGCTTCAGAATTTCTTCAGCATGTTTAATGTATTTTCCTTGGGAACTCAAGAATCTTCTTTCTTTTCAAATTGCTCCATGTACATGCACAACCCCAAAGGCATCAAAGGCATATTTAGAGTCTGTGCATTTGTTAATATTTTTACCTTGGGCCAACTCCAACCCTCGAGCAATTATTTCTGCCTTTTGTGCCAAGGTATTTGGGGGTAGCAGGCTAGATTCTATTACCTCAGTGACAGTTGTTACCACATATCTGGACAGTCTTTTTTCCATTCAGGACAAAGCTGCTTACATCAATGAACCAATTTTCCACTTCTTCCATAGGATTCTCCTTAAGATCTGGTTGACTCGAATAATTTGCCTCTATTGTCTGGAAACAATCATGCTCGATGGGTTGTCCTGTATTTCCACTAAGCAAAGAAGCTGTGTTGACAACATTAGTTACTACTATTGTCACATCATCGTGTTCAACCATTATGGACTAATATTTAAGAAACCTTTGAGGAGATGACCAGTGTCCACCTTTTGCTTCCATGATTGCCAAGACTGTGTGGGATACTAACACAGTGATCTTCTGTCCCACTGTAAATTTTCGGGCCTCCTGGATATTAGATACTACAGCAGCTACACCTCTCAAGCATCCGGGCAAACCTTTAGATGTGGTTTCCAGTTGTTTAGAAAAGTATGCCATTACTTGTATGTATGGGCCTGCGCTAATGTGCGCTGGCCTGCACTGATTTCATATCCCAGGTAAGTCACTTGTTGTTGAAGCATTTGAGATTTTTTCTTAGATACACGATACCCCTGTAAGCCCAGAAAGTTCACAGACCATGCTGTGCTTGTGTCTTGAGTTTCAGTGGCTCTCAGGATATCATCAAGGTACTGAAGTAAGGTGCCTGTTCCAGGTGGCAGCTCCCAGGACTCCAGATCCTTAGCCAAACGACTGCTAAAAACAGTGGGTGAGTTCTTGAATCCTTGAGGTAGCACAGTCAATATAAGTTGGGTTTTTCATCCAGTTTTGGGGTTGTCCCATTCAAAAGCAAACAAATTTTGATTGGCATTTTGGAGAGGGAGGCAAAAGAAGGCATCTAAAACTGCAAAACAGGGTAATTTTGGGTTAAAGTTGTAAGCAAGGTGTATGCATTTGCTACCACTGGGTACAGATCCTCTGTGATTTTTTTTTATAGCCCTTAGGTCCTGCTATACTTAGGTACTATAGGAGTATTGTAACTAGATACACACTCCATCCCTCCTGGGGATGCTGTTAGTGTTTCCCAGCAGGGCAGGATGTAAGAAATGGGATGTGTGTTCCAGGACCTGTGAGGGGGGTGAAGGCGGAATACCAGCTCTCTTGGCCCCGTTGTGAGGAATGTGAACTTGATGATTTGTGTTGGGTAAAATGGGAATTTGGTGAGGACTGTGGTTGTCACCCCGATAGTGATAAATGGAGAGGAATAAAAGGTATTGTGCATGTAGATAAACTATGCAAGTTTGGTAATTCAAGAGAGTGTGGCGAATATCTGACATACAAAGACGAGCAAACCGTATTGTAAGCAGTTTTCCTATAGACAGTTCCTTGTATTGAAACAGAACAGGGCTCTGTCAGGATTAACTTCTGTAATGAAACGGAGCAAACCCCTAACAATACTAACTCCTGTCTCAAGGATAATTACATTGCCAAAGGCTAACTAGGCACCAAAGCAATGCAAACACCTACACAAAAGAACATAAGGACGAACAGATAAGAGACAATGGCTGAGGTTAAAGTTTGATATTGTCTTGCAACACCACAGCAGAATCAGCAAGAATAAAGCAAGGTAAAAGTTTGACCCTGAGGAAGACTTCTTTACTTCATCTGAAGACCCTCAGAGACCCCCAGGCATGTCCCCAGAAAGAAGACTCCGGGGGCTTCGGAATTCTGGGGACTCCGGTTCAATTGCCCCCGTGGCTACAAGCTCAACCCCGAGTCGCGCTGCGTCTCCAGGCCCCGCCACCACAATTCCAAGCGTGGCTGCGCCCCCCCCCCCC
>JAAWXA010000209.1:29809-47386 GCA_038090715.1 Florisuga fusca
CCCACCGCATTGCTGCCTCCGCCGCTGGCTGCTCAATCCATCTACCCCCTTCTATCTGATTCAGTGGAAGAACCAATCTGGCTGCACTCCACAGACGGAGCAGATACATCTTCCAAGCAGCAGATCAGCAGCGTCCACCCACCTAACGGACCATACGAATCTTTCGGAATGAAAGATCTCGACCAACGCTTGGAAGAACTGAAACAGGAACTGTACAAAATGCGAATGCAGTCATCGGGACACGTAAACGCTAGCCAAACCCCCCCTTATCCTCCTTACTGCCCTGGGGTTTTTGGGAACACCCCTCCCTCACCTGGCTTACCCACACCGTCTTTGGGGACAGGGTCAGGGGACGGGACATTTCAGGGAACCCCAGCTAACGGGAGAGGGTCAGGGGAGGGTGGTATATGCTGGAAGGGAATAATTCGAGATGAGTTATTGTATGGTGTTATTATTAATCAAGCTTTTCCAGTTATAACTGTAAATAATGATAAGAGGGGGTGGCAGCCTCTGGATTGGAAGATGATTGTGAGGAATGTGAACGTGATGATTTGTGTTATGCAAGTTTGGAAAATACAGGAGGGTGGGGGGAATATGTACAAAAACAATCTAACCAAATTGTAAGCAGTCTTTCTGTCCCTTGTATTGAAAAGAAACCGAAGTCTGTGAGAGTTAACTACTTTGAAGAAACAGAGATTAACTCTTAACAATGCAGGTTCCTGTCTCCAGGTTAATTACATTTCAGTGGCTGACTAGGCCCCAAAAGAATGTGAGCATCTACAGAACAGATAAGAGGGATAATGCGTATCTTCCTGTGGAAGATTCCTTAGTTCATCTAGAAGACCCCCGGGGGAAGACTCCGCCTAAAACTCCGCCTATCATGAATATTACAATGATAAATGTAAACCTAATTTACTTTGAATATGTATAGAATTTTACTCAATATAAGACTGTATCAGGGCTTTGTTCGATGTGCTTGAGGGATAACAATTCTGTACCCTCCTCGTGCACCCAGTGCTGCTTTGCTTACTGCAATTCATTCATTAAAACGAGCTAACGAGAATATTGGGTCTTGGTCATTGGTCATTTATAACATGATTAAGGAGGCTAAGCAAGCCATACAGTCAAATGGCCTGCACACATGATTAAGGAGGCTAAGCAAGCCATACAGTCAAATGGCCTGCACACCCCCTATACTCAGGCTCTTTTGAAGCATATCTTTACTGGAAATGCATTAACACCTTCTGACTGTAGGCAGTTAGCCAATACTTTGTTGACACCTTCACAGGAACTGCATTTTACGGCCGCATGGTAGAGTGGCTGTAATGAGGTCTCCTCTGCAACCCGTAATCAGAATGACCCATTACATGGTTTACAAGCCCAAATGTTGCTTGGGGAAGACCCCTGTGCTCTCACAGATTGGCAGGCTCAGTTTACAATAGAGGTTTTACAGGCTTCACAGAATAAAGCCTACCAAGCTTTGCTTTCGGTCCCCAGTGAGGGAGTAAAAGAAAGCTATGCCAAAGTGGTTCAAAAAATCGGAGAGCCTTATGTGAAATTTACAGACAGATTAGTTACAGCTTTACAAAATGCTCCAGATTTAGACGTTACTATGAAAGATAAACTCATTGTTGTCCCAGGTCTTATTGATTTGTATTATACAGGACTAATAAAGGCTATGCTCTATACTCCTTCACCTCCTGTTTTCATCCCAAAAGGGCAAAGAATTACCCAATGTTGTGATCCGTGTTATTATTTTAATATTTTGTTAATGAAGAAATCTCAGCCTCTGCTTCAGAGACGACGCATAGAAATTGCAAGCTAACACGTTTTGCAACTTAAACAAGTTACAAGGATTTATTTTTAGAGAAGGGAAAACAGGATATTACCGAAATAAAAAGGGTAAAGAGACGGGGGGGGGGTAGGAGTCGGTTTACCGCGCNGGGGTAGGAGTCAGTTACCACACCACCGTTACAGTTGAAAAGTGCTTCGCCGCTTTCGACGCTTTTCCCTCAGGGCTTTTTGTCGCTCTGTGCCGGGGCTGGCTGAGTCACAGGAGCCGGCTTCCATGTGGTTCCTCAGGGCTGCTGGTTCGCGCGTGGTTCCTCCGTGTAGATGGCCGCTTTTGCAGGCAGGCTGCTTTTCAGTTCTTTCAGGGGTATTTTTATAATTAAAAAGGGGAGCGGGTCCCCCTTTTTTCTCCCTTGTGCGAGTTATTGATAAACCGGCTTTTTTGGAGCAGGGCATCCTTCCTGAGACAAGTTATCAGTTCATTTAGATATGCTAATTTCGTGACATCTAGCCCAAAATGCCAGGCGACAGGAGACTTGTTTTGCTGTTTACAGTCTTTAGATATGTAAATGTGTGTGATATTTGAGCTTTAAGAAAAAACTAAATGATCCTTGCTCAAGAATCAGATATTTTTTAAAGTGTTTACATCACACAACTGGTTCCATTCCAAAGTTGTGGGCCGCAAGCCACAGATATTGATAGGGGTGAAGGAGGGTTTGGATCAACAGGGCCCGCATTGGTTAACTTGGCAGTAGATATCACTAAGGGACCAACAAGAGATTCAGTCATTATTAAAAACTGTCAGGGGAACGAAAAACAGTTGTCTCTATTGATAGATACAGGCGCAGATGTCACTATTATAGCAAGACAAGATTGGCCGTCTACATGGCCTACTAAACCAACACAATTAGCAATAGCAGGGGCAGGTGGACTGTCCCTGCCAATAAGCCAGCAGCCTTTTCAAATGCAATTTTCTGATGGGCGATGTGTATCTGTAAGACTATATGTAATGCAAGTGCCTTTATCTCTACTAGGCCAAAATATTTTTGTCTCAACTAGAAGCATGTTTGGTATCACCTTTTTAGGTGTGGCCACTGAAGAGAAGCCTGTCATACCCTTGACGTGGAAAACAGAAAAACCGATCTGGGTAGACCTGTGGCTGCTTAAACAGGACAGGCTGGATAAAATTCAGACACTTGTTCAAGAACAGCTTAATGCTGGTCACATTAGACCCTCTGCAAGCCCTTATAATTCACTAATTTTTACCATTCCAGAGAAATCAGGAAAGTGGTAGTTGATACATGATTTACGAACAATTAACAATATTATGGTAGATATGGGGGCGCTGCAGACAGGACTGCTTGCCCCTACTATGATATCAAAAGAAAGAAGCACAGTAGTTATTGACTTGAAAGACTGCCTTGTTACTATCCTTTTGCATGACAAAGACTGCAAAAAATTTGCATTCGCAGTACCTAGCATAAACAGGCAGGCCCCTGCGGAACGTTATGAGTGGGTTGTGTTGCCTCAAGGAATGAAAAATTCGCCCACTCTGTGTCATCTGTTTGTTGCTTGGGCTTTGCAACCCTTCAGTGTGTCACTCAGATCTGTTGGTATATCACTATATGGATGATATATTAATAGAAGGGTGCGATTTAAATGTAGATCATCTTTTGAAAGATTTATCAAATCAGCTAGAGAACAGGGGACTCAAGATAGCGCCAGAGAAGATACAAAAAAACAGCCCATGGAAATACCTTGGCTGGGAGATAGCCAAACGAACAGTTAAGTCACAAAAAGTAGATCTTAAGGTGGAAATACGAACTCTAGCAGACGCTCAAAAGTTGTTGGGGGAACTGCAGTGGGTTCGGAATGTATGTGGCATAACCAATGATGATATTGCACCACTGATGCCTTTATCAGGGCAAGATGTTGATGCATCTACAGCCCGTAAACCCTCAGATAATAAAAAAGCTGCAATTAGGCAAATAGCAACTAAAATAACTAACACGAGAGTGCCACGAATTACTGAAAGCTCGCCCCTTGTGGTTCTTATTGCTCACATCTGCAGTCATCAATTTGATCAGGGTCAGCATAAGTAACAATCGTGCAGATACTTTGGTCACCTATACTCAAGTCACTCCTGATCATTTTGCACAGGCACGCCTGTTTCATGAGTTTTTCCATCAGTCAGCAAAGATGCTAGCTAAGCAATTTCATGCACCAGTGTTGCAGTGTACCAGTATGAATATAGACCAGAAGGACTCCCATTCCCTTAGGGTGGGGTTGGCAGGCTCAGCCCACAACCTGAAATGCTTGTACACAAATGCACGTTGTATGGGGAAAACCAGGAGGAGTTAGAGATCTATGCGAGGTCAAGGGGCTATGATCTAGTGGCAGTTTCAGAGACATGGTGGGACAGATCAGATGACTGGAATGTGGTCATGGATGGTTATGTCCTTTTTAGGAAAGACAGGGTAGCAAGGCGAGGTGAGGGAATTGCTCTTTACATAAGAGAGCAATATCAATGTATTGAGCAACCTTGGGTGCAGTGACCATGAGATGGTGGAGTTCAGGATCTTACGTGGTAGAAACAGGATTCCAAGTAGAATCACAACCCTGAACTCCAGAAAGGCCAACTTTGCACTCTTTAAACAATTGCTGGGGGAAACCCTATGGGACAGGGTACTAGAAGGTAAAGGGGCTCAAGATGGTTGGTTAATATTCAAGGACCACTTCTTCTGAGATCAGGTCCGATGTATCCCAATGGGAAGGAAATCAAGAAAGGGAACTAGGAAACCAGTATGGTTGAATAGAGAACTGCTAGGTAAACTCAAATGGAAGAAGAGAACCTATAGACTGATGAAGGAAGGGCCGTCCACTTGGAAGGAATGGAAGACTGTTGTGAGAGAATGCAGAGAGGCAACTAGGAAAGCTAAAGCCTCCTTGGCATTAAACCTTGCAAGAGAGGTTAACAACAACAGGAAGGGCTTCTTCAAATACATAGCAGCTAAAACTAACACTAGACGCAATGTAGGCCCACTGCAGAATGAGGTGGGTGCCCTGGTGACAGAGGATACAAAGAAGGCTGAATTGCTAAATGCCTTCTTTGCCTCTTTGTATACAGCTGGAGGATGTCCTCAGGAGCTCCAGGCCCCTAAGGATGATGCGGAAGTCAGGGTAAACGGCGAGTTTGCCTTGGTTGATGAGGGTTGGGTTAAGGATCAGTTAATGAGGCTGGACATCCATAAATCCATAGGTCCTGATGGGATGCACCCACAGGTGATGAGGGAACTAGCAGATGTCATTGCTAGGCCACTCTCCATCATCTTTGGTAAGTCTTTGGGAACAGGAGAGGTGCCTGAGGACTGGAGCAAAGCACATGTCACTCCAGTCTTCAAGAAAGGCAAGAAAGAGGACCTGGGTAACTACAGACCAGTCAGCCTCACCTCCATCCCTGGTAAGGTAATAGAACAACTCATTCTTGATGCTGTCTCCAGGCACATCAAGGACAAGAGGCTTATCAGGAGCAGTCATCACGGCTTTCCTAAGGGGAAGTCATGTCTGACCAATCTGATAGCCTTCTATGAGGGTATAACCAGTTGGATGAATGATGGCAGAGCACAGGCAAAAAGAGCTCAGTTCAGACTTCTCTGGCTGATGTTCTTTTTGCGCAAACACTGCTTGTGTCCCCTCTCGAGACTGCGTCTGCTCCTTTGTCCCCTGAATTGGAGGCTCCCGTGCTCCCTACACGCCCCATGGATTGGGTTTGTTACAGGAATTTTATGGAATGGGGTGACCCTTTACCTTCACTTTATGATCCTGTGGGACACTGGCAAAGGGTATGCCAGCAGGCGTTTAAGGATAGTGATTTTAGCGCTGCCACTGCTATTGCATGCCCTTTAATAGTCAAAAACAGAGGGCCAAATGAGTGGCAGCTATTACCATGGTATATAATTAAGGAAATTAGAAAAACTATTACACAACATGGGCCCACATCACCTTACTCACTAAGTTTTTTGAAGTCTGTTTTAAAGGGACAACTTTTAACTCCTTATGACATTATGTCCCTTGCAGAATTAATATTGACCTCCATTCAGCGGGTTTTATTTCTGGGGCATTGGAAGGAACTATGTAATATTGCTGCTGTTGATAATGTGGGACTGCTACATGGAGCAGGAGTGTTATAGCTAATGGGTGAAATGCCGTTTGCTGAATTGTGGAAAAAGACTGTGTTAGCCTCTGAGATCCTGCAACAATCTGCTGATTTGTCCCTTCAGTGCCAAAAGTGTCGCCTGGATGATCAGGTAGTGAGGTGGATCGGGAGCCGGTTGACAGACAGAAGCCAGAGAGTTGTAGTCAATGGGACAGAGTCTTTTTTGAAGTCTGCTTCTAGTGGAGTCCCTCAAGGGTCAGTATTGGGGACAGTACTATTCAATATATTCATTGATGACCTGGAAGAGGGAATAGAGTGTACTATCAGCAAGTTTCCTGATGATTAAAAAATTGGGAGGAGGGGCTGATACCCCAGAAGACTGTGCTGCCATTCAGAGGAACCTAGACAGACTGGAGAGTTGGGCAGGGAGAAATTTAATGTATTACAACACGGGCAAGGAAAAAAAAAAGGGCTTTACTGGAATGCTCTTCTAGCCATTCCTTGAATACTGTTCAAAGCCCTAAGCACTTTGGTGATGTATGCTTCCCTTGTAACCTGAAATTCCCACGCTTGTAGAGCCTTGTTTCTTGAAGCCAAAATTTAAAAAAGGGAAATCAAGGAAGCAGAGCTCCCAAACAGCAGGGACTGGACAGGAATGCTCTTCTGGCACTTTACTCTGGAATACTGCTGAAAGCTTCAAAAACTTTGAGGATGTTGGCATTCCTTGTAACCTGAAATTGTGACCATTCATGGTTCATTGTTTCTTTAAGCCACAGTTCAAAGAGAAGCCAAGAAGGCAGATGTCTGAAACAGAAGGAGCCTGACATAAATTCTGTTCCGATAATCACTTTACCCTGGAACACTCTTTACAGATTCAAGCATTTTGGGGCCGTGGGCTTTCCTTGTAACTCAAAGCTGCCAGTCCCCATAGTGTCTTGTTTCCTTAAACCAGCAATCGAAAAGGGAAACCCAGAAGGCACAGCTCCCAAGGAGAATGGGCTTGACATGACTGTTGTTCTGGATAGCATTTTCCAATAGATCACATTTAAAAGCCATAAGCACTTTGGGCATGCTGGCTTTCCTTGTAACCTCAAACTGCCACTCGTCGTAGCACCCTGATTCCTTAACCTGTAGTTCCAAAAGAAAGAAAATGGTTTGACACATTCCAAATGCTGGAAATAGGGAGGTTCTTGTTCGATCCCACCAGGAGAAAGAAAAGACAACACATTATCAGGTGCAATTACAGAGCTTTATTCAAGAGAAGTGATACCATCCAGGAATCAGTGCAGAGGTAAAGTATTGGCCATTTCTCTCGCTCAGCAATTCCTAGGGCAAGATGGATGGCTTTGACCTCTGCAAATTGGATCAGTTCGCCATCTCCGTCCTTCACTTCTTCAACCTGTTGACTAGGGCTCCATACTGCAGATTTCCATCTCTGCTGGTTCCCTACAAGACAACAGGATCCATCGGTGAAAAGACCATAGTGTATGTCCTGATCTGAGAAGTCTTTATATGGGGGGGGCTTCCTTGGCACAAGTCACTGCCTCTTCTGGTGGCATCTGAAACTTGCCCTCTGGTCAATTTGTGATTACTTCCACAATGTCCAAGTAATTGGGGCTCCCTATTTGTGCTCTCTGTGTTATTAGGGCAATCCACTTACTCCAGGTAGCATCAGTGGCATTATGGGTGGATGGTACCTTCCCCTTGTACATCCAGGACTGGACTGGTAGTCATGGCACCAGGAGGAGCTGTGCCCCAGTGCCAATGACTTCTGAAGCAGCTCTAACTCTTTCATAGGCAGCCAATATCTCCCTTTCTGTGGAAGGGTAATTGGCCTCTGAGCCTCTCAAACCCCGACTCCAGAATCCTAGGGAACACTCTCAAATCTCTGTTGGTGTTTTCTGCCAGAGGCTTCAGGTAACACCATGATTATCCAGTCCATGCTAATTTTATGCTGTTTATCATTCATATCAATTGCCACCCTTGAATTTGGATTCAATGGAGTTTGTAGGGTACGTTTAATTTTACCAATATTGTGCAGATTTATCAAAACCTTCTGTGCTGCCTGCCTGCAGGGTTTGTTTGATGTTCCTGGGAGGCTTCTTATCAGTACTTATCAGTGCCTGAATGGGCAATAAGGGAAAGAAAGCATTCATTCTGGGGCAGCAATTTATCCCTCACTAGTTGTTAAAAGTAGAAACTGCATAATTAAGTCTTTCATCCCATTTACACTCTTGCAGCCTAATAAGCTTTTTAATTAACCCTTTGGTATGTTCCACTATGCCTTTTGCTAGAGGGTGATAGGCAACATGAAATGTCCATTTAATATCTTTGCTTTTACATCATTGTTGCACCAGGTGGGAAGTAAAAAGGGTCCCATTATCAGACTGAATATTGGTGGGTTTTGCCAAAAAACCAAGAATATTTTTCAGAAAAGAATCTGTGTTTTCCCTGTTTGCTTAGGCATAGGCTTCAGCACAAGTTAAACCATATATAACTTCTACAATTGCAATAACATATTGTTTATTTCCCGACCTTTGGAAGGGTCCAATATAATCTATCTTCCAAGTAGACCATAAGGTTTTACTATCTCTGAGATGCAAATTGTAGGCAGTGAGGGGATGTTTTCTCAATTGGATTTGACACAAATGACATGAGGAAATTATTGGTTTACATGCCTCGTTTGATACTGACCTACCATGGTGCAGAGCTTCCTTATACAAATCAAAAATATTTGAATGGCCCCTTTTACAACGAAGCCCTTCCATCAATTTTCCCCATTCCTGTACCTCACCTTCATTGAGAGCTGCTCTGATTTCGATTACGTTCATTTTAGGTCATTCATCAATATGCTTGCTGTACTTGCAAGCCACATCCTTCCAATATGGTTATGAGAAGGCACCCATCCAACATGAAAATTAGGAATTTGGCCATTTGTAGTATAGGCTGACGCTTTTCTTTGTGCCATATGGGTGCTTTATTAATTTCCCAATTATTATATTCCAAAAATGTTATCCATTCCACAGTGCCCTTAAAAACTGCAAAGGAATCTGTATAGATACATACAGCTTCCTTAGCAGCTTTTTCTTTTATAAAAACATTTAAAACAGAGTCCAAATCTCCCACCTGGGTATTGCCTTTGTAATGTATGTTGATGAATTTGTATTCCTAACCAAGTAAAATTAAGGAAAAGAATTAAATGAGTAAGAAGTGAATGTGGGGGTAAACAAAGCAGCTGAGACATGTAGTTGTTCCACTGAGGTAGTATGAAGTAAACAGTTAATAACTTCTGTAATAAAACAAAGCAAGGCCCTGACAGGATTAACTCCAATTATTAAGATAATTGCCAAAGGCTAACTAGGCACCAAAGGAATGCAAACGCCTACACAAAAGAACACAAAGGTGTCACAACTAGCAGATAAGAGACAATGGTTATGGTCAAAGTCTGGTATCGTCTTGCAACGCCATAGCGGAGTCATCAAGAATCAAGAAAGGTAGAAGTTCAAGACTGAGGAAGACTTCTTTACTTCATCTCAAGACCCTCGGAGACCCCGAGACATCTCCTCAAAAAGAAGACTCCACCCAGACTCTGCCTATCATGAATATTATAATGAAATTATGTAATCTCAGGAGTATGTATGTAAACCCACCTTCTTTTGAATATGTATAGAACTGTACTCAATATAAGACAATGCCAGAGCTTTGATCGGTGTGCTTGAGGGATAACGATTCCGTCCCTGCACCCAGCGCTGCTTTGCTTACTGCAATTTATTAAGTAAATTGAGCTACTAAAGAGAATATTGAGGCTCGGTCATTGGTCATTTATAACACCTCTATCTTGATTTACAATTTGTTTTCCTATGGAAGGTTTTATTGCAGCAGATTTAAATAACCACACCTCTCCTTCCCTCCGGGAAGAAGCATCTTTGAACCAGGCTCTTACCATTTCACTTTTGCATTCTGTGGCCTCTTTAACAGGACTAGGGGTTTTCAATATTAAATCTTTTTCATTTGTGAATCCAATTGGTTCCTGAATTTTTAATAGCTTATCTAGGCCTTCAATTTGGAAAAGTTCAGAAAAGTATTCAATTTGAATGTACTATTTTCAAATTGTCCCCTTTTGAGATAATAACTCAGGGCATGCCTTTTCAGACAGTACATGGTTAATTACTTTGAAAGGCCCTTGGAGTGTTATCCTTTGTTTCTTAATTATCTTACTAATTTCCTTAAGTGCTATGGTTACTGTGAACAGGCTTTTTTCCAGGACAGAGTATCCTTTTCTGAGTCCTTTAATGATTGAGAAGAAAAACTTATCAGTCTTGTGGCTCCAGCAGGCCCCTTTTGCCAAAAGTGACATAAGGCGCTAAAGGAAAAAGCCCACTTTATTTTTATTGGGTTATCTAGGTGGAGAGGTCCCAAAGTCTGAAAAGTTTGTGCTTCTAAAAGCAAGAGCTTTAACGCCTCATAATGCGAATGGTTCCATTCCCAGTGTTGGTGTGTTTAAAAGGGATCGTATAAAGGGCAAGGGTGCTCTGGGGCAAGGGTGGAGCAGTTTGCAATAGTCTAACTTTTAGTGTGGTCCTGGCCAAATTCACAAAAGTGACCGTTTTCGTCTCTCCGCTCCTGACCAATGTGAACATCCATTCCTAGCAGATTGTAACGGATGTTATCTACAACCAGTTGGGTTTTAATTAATTCTTTGTATCTCGGTAACTTGTGAGACAGGCTTGCAGGTTAGTGACAAATCAATACCACATTTTTTTACCATATCAGATTTTAGTGTGGAGATCTGTGCACCCATGTCCACCACAAATGTTACAGGAGAGCACTGTGGCCCAGCTGCACACGTAAGTTCCAAATCGCCATTTTTACTCAGAACCAATCTCAGCACATTTTCCCAGTCTTTTGAAGGACTGGATATTTTAGGATTTGATTGTTTATTATTTTCTGCTGCTTTTAATTTGCAGGGATGGTGTCCCACGGTTTGTTCAATGGGTCAGTTGAATTTATTGAATTGAGATCGATACCTTTCTCCTCTCTCTGCTGTCTTTTTGCTTTCTTTTTACTTGCAGAGAGAGGGCTTTTTAGTTTCCCAAATGGTTTGAATTGCTAGATGTCTCCCCTGAATTTGACCTTGTGGGCCATTCCTCCTTTTTGGTTTTTAGATAATGCTACAATCCGAGATATTATTTTATATTTCGATTGTGAGGAAAAATCAGCCACTACTCATAGATGTTGCATGAATTTGCAAAAATAACAGGCTTTATGATTTAAGCAAATTACAAGATTTATTTTAGGGAAAGGAGACAAAAATGCCACCTTTAAAAGAAAAAACAAGTTTACGAGAGGAGGGAATTTACACAAATTAGTCACTTTGGGGAGAGAGTTGTTAAGGAAAGGAAAGAAAACAAGAGAGCAATTAAGTTTTATCACCGTCTGCCGGCCCTGGTCTCTGGCTGGAGGTAGTGGGGGGGGGATGTGTAGGAGCCGCTGTTCCTGCTTGGCTGCTTTTCTCCGCTTTCTTTCCTTTCCTCTGCTGTTGCTGTCCTGTAGCTAAAGCCCGAAGTGGCAAGAGAAGGGGGGGGAAGAGAGAGCCGCCTCTTCTCCTTTCCTCTTGGAGTTTTTATACAGCAAAAAGGGGTTCTGTCTTTTCATAAATCACTGGCAAACAGACTTGCTAAAGATGACGCACAGATTTTGCCATCCCAAGAACTTCTCTTTTAATTATTGTGATCTTTCAGTCCTTGTTACCTTGCTAAATTTATTACCTTTGTCTTGACTGTGTACCAGGAGGTGACCTGATTAGCAGTCTTATCTTGAGGTGCCTGTCAGGCATGATACAAAACAGAAGCTAGTTAAGTTTGAGGTAAAAATCTGTTAATTGAGAATATGTTTGGAATATTTTTAAACGAGCAGAAAAAATACTGATTCGAGAGACATATTTTGTATTTTCAGATTGTTTACATCAGATGACCATATTTAAAATTCTGACTCAAAAGTGAGGGTGGGATAACTTTTCACTTAGCTTCCTCATTAAGCCTCGCAAAAGGACCCAGTTGACCCCATGAAAAATTGTCTCTGTCTTGGAGGGTTACATTTTGGTGAGTGTTATTTTTCTGCCTGCCCCCTCTATTCAGAATTGTCCATTCACCCTGCCACTCCCCCTGTTTTTTAGGGAGGATCCAGGGAGGCATGGCAGTTACAGAGGCATGAGAATGTTTTTAATCGTCGTTTGCTGGGGACTGAAGGATTTTCACAGAGGATTCTTTGAAATAATCGGCTTCTGGCACCTCGTATTTGTGGCCATATTCATTTAATTCCTTGACCAGATTGGACCAAGTGTATTCTCTGCCCGTTAGTGATTTTTCAAATCTAGCCTTAATTTATATTGCTAGATATTTTCGCTCCCCGTGCAGTGCTTGGATGAGGATGTCCATCCTCTCTGGTTTTACCCTTAGAATCAGAGGGATGCTCTGGTTGATTATCAGCATATGACCATTAATCATTTGATGTATACTTTCTTTGTGTATATTGTCCATCAGCTGGGGAAGATTTCCTCCCAATTCATGGGGTTCCCCCCTTGCTATGGGGTCAATTAAGCCAGCGTTATAAGCAGCTCATTGCGTCAGAGACCAGGGACCCCTATGGTTACCAGTAATTGGCATGGCTCCTGGCCCCCCAATAGCCTAAGACTTCTTTTTCTGATAGCAAAATATGATCTCTTCCAGAGGATGAGACCATTATTACATATTTGGAGTCTGTTTCAGAAGGCAGTCTATCAAATTGTTTTTTACATTGTGTCAATTCTAAGGGACAATATGGAATCTCTTTGTGTGTTAGTTATTCTTGTCCTGTATCTTGTTCATGCTCGTGTTCCATTCTTATAACAGGACCTAAGAATTTGTGGTTTATATTTCTTTTCTCCTCGTCTGAACTATCAGAAGAATCATGGTAGGAGGAGAATTGAGTAGAGGCCCTCTCCACCATTACGGAGAGTTGGTAGAACCCCCTCCCCTCCCTGGTAGATAAAGAAAGAGAGAATAAGGGAGAGAGACTTAGGGGTCAGAAACTAAACTACACACCTTTAATAAAACAGTAATGATAAAAAGGAAAAAATATTAAATATATACAAATATACAGGAAAATGATACCACGTTCCTCCCCCCTTTTCTCCAATAACGCTCACGTCACTGAGGCTGCAGGGCAGGAAGCCCAGAGAAAGTCCAGGCTGGACTACTGGAGTCAGCAGAAGTTGGGAGCTGAAGGCAGGAACACAGAGATTCAGGCAGGCAAGAATCAGGACCACAGGCAGATGAACGGACGGAATCCTCCCAGGATGCCGAAGCAAACAGGGACAGGCGAAGGAAGAAGGAAGAAGAGGGCAGAAGGGGTTTGACTGTGGTGATCCCTCAAATTTATACCACGTACGATGTGTATGTGATGGAATAGAGGTGGAATGTTCTCGTATGGGCCAGGATAGAGCTAATTTTCTGTCTTGTAACGTCATTTTCAGCTAAGCCTTCTATAAGTAGCTGTATGGGCTAAAATTAACAGCAATTAACAGTTTCTCAGTCAGTGTCTGCTTCTAGGACTGATAAGGCCCGATGTTTATAGTTATGGCTAGAGAACGGTATGCAGAATCAAGGCCATTGATGTTCCTCAGTAGCTTGACATGAAGCACCCTGGACCTTTGGGTTGCGAATTCCCTATAACCTCTTTTTCTTAATTTCTACAACTATTATTAGAAGGGAGTACTCTTGATACAGCATTGTAAGCTCTGGAACAAGAACTTGTTAACATTTATAGAAGACTATCTGGAGAAGGCCTTCATATGGCGTAGGGCCTGCATATGGAGGCAATAATAGAGATAAGGACTGAGTATCAAGTGGGCAGTTGTTCAGTCTGATAGGTCTCAACCATGCTTAGTCATCAACCATTGTTTGAGGGAAACAGGCTGGTGGGCGTCTCTAGGGGGGTTTTCCACCAACACAAACTCTTTCCAGGTACGTCTGCTCTAAGCTGGATCCTGGACCTTTAATTTTATTCCTGAACTCTTCTTTTTCTCTCTACAGAACTAAACTTCATATTTACCATTTTAATGCTTACCAGTTCTGTTGAATAAATCTTTGTAATTGCAGCAATAATGTGTTATCTTTTCTTTGTCCTGGTGGAATCAAACTAGAATCTCCCCGTTTCCAGCATTTGAAAGGTGACAAGCCCCTTCTGTTTCTGACCTGTGACTGCTTGTTTTACCTTTCGGTAAATGGGGCTTAAGGAAGCAAGAAACTAAGAGGAGTGAGAGTTTGAGGCTACAAGGGAAGCCCGCAGTCCCAAAACTGAGGTCGCTGAACAGTGTTTCAGGGGAAAGTGACAGCCAGCAGAGGACTCACGTCAAGCCCCACTTCTGCTTGGGAGCCAAGCCTCCTTTTTTTTTTTTTTTTTACGCTTTTGGGACAGCTGCTTGAGGAATCATGGCACTACAAAGGCTACTTGATTTAGATTACAAGGAGTCCTGGTTTGAGAGGACCAGGATATGAAAACTGTGTCTGGGACACCACCATCAACTGACAGCCTGTTCATATTGCAGCTATAATGAGAAGCAGCTTAGCTGGTGGGAGGAGAGAGTGTGAATTATGACCTAAATATACCAATCACATTATTCCTTCCCATGGTACAGCTTTTACCAAGACAGGTCACATTCTATGTACTCACGGTTTTTCAGTTTTAAAGTCTTTCTCCCTTATTCCCTTCTTTCCTCTGGTAAAGAAGTGGGAATAACAGAGAGCATATATCAACGTCCAAACTGTGACAGATTTATTGGCACTGAACGTGTGGGTGTATAATTGCTATTCTCAGAGGCATGTCTGGCATTCTCAAGTTTTGCAGATTCTCAAGATTCTAGAGTCTGTTCAAGCTCTTCTTGGTACAGCTTCCCTTGTGCATCATGTTGCTCCCTCATTTCACAAAGAACCTGATCCAGTTTATGTTGATATTCAACTTGAAACCCAGAATCAAATGAACTAACTTAGTTTCATGCTTCTTTTCATGTTTCCTAAACAACAGTGGAAGCAGCTTCAAGCTGTACATTTTGAGTCATAGAATTTTCAGGGTTGGAAGGGGCCTTTAAGATCACCTAGTTCAAATCCCCTTGCCATGGACAGGGACACCTCCCACTAGATCATCCTAAAAAGTCCCTCGCCAGCTTTCTTGTAGGCCCTCTTCAGATACTGGAAGGCTACAATAAGGTATCCTCAGAGCCTTCTCTTCTCCAGAATAACCCCAACTCTCTGTCTGTCTTTATAGGAGAGGTGCTCCAGCCCTCTGATCATCCTTGTGGCCCTTGTCTAGACATGCTCCACCACAACCATATCTTTCTTTTAACAGGGGCTCCAGAACTGGACGCAGTACTCCAGGTGGGGTGTCATGAGAGCAGAGTAGAGGGGGAGAATCACCACCCTTGACCTGCTGGCCACACTTCTCTTGATGCAGACAAGGATACAGTTAGCTTTCTGGACTGCAAGTGTACACGGACAGCTCATGTTGAACTTGTCGTCCACCAGCACCCCCAAGCCCTTTTCCCCAGGGCTGCTCTCAAGCCAGTCACTTCCAGGCCTTTCAAATGAGGTGGCCTTGATCTATCTAACAGGGGAAAAAGGACTCTAGCCCATAAGGTGGCAGGGCTGATAAGGAGGGCTTTAAACTAGGTTTGAAGGGGGAAGGGGTTGAAACTGGTCTCTCCAGAAAGGAGCCCAAGGGGAGACAGCCCAAGTTAAGAGACAAACCAGCAGTCCAGCTGAAGTGCATGTACACCAATGCACGCAGCATGGGCAATAAACAAGAGGAGCCGGAAGCCATCGTTCAGCAGGAAAGCTATGATGTAGTTGCTATCATGGAAACGTGGTGGGATGACTCCCATAACTGGAGTGCTGCCATGGGTGGCTACAGGCTCTTCAGAAGGGACAGGCAGGGTAGGAGAGGCAGAGGGGTAGCCCTATATGTTAGAGAGTCTCTTGACTCTGTAGAAGTTGAAGTCAGCAAAAATTAGGTGGAGTGCCTGTGGATCAGAATCACGGAGAAGGCCAACAAGGCTGATATCGTAATGAGAGTCTGCTACAGACCACCCAATCAGGAGGATGAGTGATGAATTATTCTACAAGCAGCTGGCAGCTGTTTCAAAATCATCATCCCTTGTTCTCGTGGGTGACTTTAAGCTGCCGATGTCTGCTGGGAGCTCCACACAGCAGAGAGGAGGCAGTCTAGGAGATTCCTAGAGTGTATAGAGGATAATTTCCTGCTTCAGCTGGTAAATGAGCCTACCAGGGATGGAGCTCCTCTTGTCCTTCTTTTCACAAACAGAGAGGGGCTGGTGGGAGACGTAGTGGTCGGTGGATGTCTGGGACTCAGCGATCATGAAATAATAGAGTTTTCAATACTCAGGGATGCAAGGAGGGTCGTCAACAAAACCTCTACGTTGGACTTATGGAGGGCAGATTTTGGCCTATTCAGAAGACTAGTTCAGAGTATACCCTGGGAAACAGCCCTTGAAAACAAAAGGGTCGAGGAGGGATGGATGTACTTCAAGGAGCAAGTTTTGAAAGCACAGGAGCAGGCTGTCCCACTGTGCCAAAAGGCGAGCCGTCAGGGAAGATGACCAGTCTGGCTGAAGAGGGAGACTTTGAAAGAAATTAGGGTTAAGAAGAGGGCCTATCGATTATGGAAAAAAGGGCTAACTTCTCAGGAGGAATTTAGGAATATAGTCAGGTCATGTAGAAAGAAAATTAGAGAGACAAAGGCACAAATTGAACTGAATCTTGCCACCTCTGTGAAGGATAACAAAAAGTCCTTCTACAGATACATCAATGGCAAAAGGAGGGGCAAGGAAAACATCCATTATTTACCGGACATAGGCAGGAATATAGTTGTCAAAGATGAAGAAAAGGGTGAGGTATTTAACACCTTCTTTACCTCAGTTTTCAACAGTAAGACAGGCTATCCTGAGGACAGCTGGCTTCTGGATCTTATAGAAGGTGACAAGAATCTAAACAGCCCCCCTGTAATCCAGAAGGAAACAGTGACCTACAGAACTGCTTGGATCCCCACAAGTCTTTGGGACCAGATAGGACCCACCCAAGGGTGATGAGAGAGCTGGCAGAAGAGCTTGCCAAGCCTCTCTCTATCATCTACCAAGAGTCCTGGCTCACTGAGGACATCCCAGATGATTGGAAGTTGGCGAATGTCACGCCAATCCACAAAAAGGGCCGGATGGAGAACCCGGAAAACTACAGGCCTGTCAGCCTGACCTCAGTGCCTGGCAGGGTTATGGAACAGATCATCCTCAGTGCAATCACACAGCACCTGCAAGATGGACAAGGGATTAGACCCAGCCAACACAGGTTTAGGAAGGGAGGTCCTGTCTGACCAACCTCATCTCCTTTTATGATCAGGTGACCCACCTGGTGGATGAGGGGAAGGCTGTGGATGTGGTCTACCTGGACTTCAGCAGGGCCTTTGACAACGTCTCCCACAGCATACTCCTGAAGAAGCTGTGTCGCGATCCGAGCTATTATTTTAATATTTTGTTTAGAGGAAATCTCAGCCTCTGCTTCAGAGACAACGCATAGAATCTGTCT
>JAAWXA010000209.1:48570-60961 GCA_038090715.1 Florisuga fusca
CCTCAGTTTTCAACAGTAAGACAGGTTGTCCTGAGGACAGCTGGCTTCTGGAGATTGTAGAAAGAGACAAGAATCTGAACAGCCCCCTGTAATCCAGAAGGAAACAGTCAGTGACATACTGAGCTGCTTGGATCCCCACGAGTCTATGGGACCAGATGGGATCCATCCATAGGTGAGAAGGGAGCTGGCAGAAGAGCTCGCCAAGCCTCTCTATCGTCTACCAACAGCCCTGGCTCACTGGGGACATTTCAGATGATCGGAAGTTGGCGAATGTCACGCCAATGCACAAAAAGGGCCAGAAGGAGGACCCAGGAAACTACAGGCCCGTCAGCCTGACCTCAGTGCCTGGCAAGGTTATGGAGCAGATCATCCTGGGGGCAATCACACAGCACCTACAGGATGGACAGGAGGTCAGACCCAGCCAGCATGGGTTTAGGAAGGGCAGGTCCTGTCTGACCAACCTGGTCTCCTTTTATGATCAGGTGACTCGCCTGGTGGATGAGGGGAAGGCTGTGGATGTGGTCTGCCTGGACTTCAGCAAAGCCTTTGACACCGTCTCCCACAGCATACTGCTGAAAAAGCTGTCAGCCCACAGCTTGGACCGGGGCACTCAGAGACAGGGGTTAGGAACTGGCTGGAGGGCCCAGAGAGCGGTGGTGAACGGGGCTGCATCCAGTTGGCGGCCAGTCACCAGTGGTGTCCCCCAGGGATCAGTGACAGGCCCAGTTCTGTTTAATATCTTTATTGATGATTTAGATGAGGGGATTGAGTCCATCATCAGCAAATTTGCAGATGACACTAAGCTGGGGGGAAGTGTCAATCAGCTGGAAGGCAGGAGGGCTCTGCAGAGGGACCTGGATAGGTTGGAGAGTTGGGCTGATTCCAGTGGGATGAGGTTCAACACAGCCAAGTGCCGGGTCCTGCACTTTGGACACAACAACCCCATGCAGCGCTACAGGCTGGGCACAGAGTGGCTGGAGAGCAGCCAGACGGAAATGGACCTGGGGGCTTGGATAGACAAGAAGCTGAACATGAGCCAACAGTGTGCCCAGGTAGCCAAGAAGGCCAATGGCATCCTGGCCTGTATCAGGAACAGCGTGGCCAGAAGGTCCAAGGAAGTAATTCTGCCCCTGTACTCAGCACTGGTGAGGCCGCACCTCGAGTACTGTGTCCAGTTCTGGGCCCCGTCAGTTCAGGAAGGAGATTGAGGTCCTGGAGCAGGTCCAAAGGAGGGCAACCAGGCTGGTGAAGGGACTCGAGCACAGATCCTATGAGGAGAGGCTGAGGGAGCTGGGGCTGTTCAGCCTGGAGAAGAGGATGCTCAGAGGAGACCTCATCCCTCTCTACAACTACCTGAAAGGAGGTTGTAGCCAGGTGGGAGTTGGTCTCTTTTCCCAGGCAGCCATCAGCAAGACAAGAGGGCATGGTCTTAAGTTGTGCCAGGGGAGGTTTAGGTTAGATATTAGAAAGAATTTCTTTACGGAGAGGGTGATCAGGCATTGGAATGGGCTGCCCCAGAAGGTGGTGGATTCTCCGTCCCTGGAGATATTTAAAAAGAGACTGGATGTGGCACTCAGTGCCATAGTCTAGTAACTGCAGCGGTAGTGGATCAAAGGTTGGACGTGATGTTCTCTGAGATCCCTTCCAACCCAGACAATTCTATGCTTCTATGATTCTATATCGGTGCTTGGGATTGCCTCAAACCAGATGCAGGACCTTGTACTTGGTCCTGTTGAACTTCATGAGGTTGGCATGGGCCCACCTCTCCAGCCTGTCAAGGTCCCTCTGGATGGCATCTCTTCCCTCCATTGTGTCAGCCACACCACACACCTTGGTGTCGTAAGCAAACTTGCTGAGGGTGCACTGAATGCCACTATCCATGTCACCTACAAAGATGTTAAACAAGGCTGGTCCCAATACTAATCCTTGAGAACTCCATTTGTCACTGGCCTCCACTTGGATACGGACCTGTTGACAGCCACTCTTTGGGTGCGATCATCAAGCCAATTCTTATTTCACTGAGTGGGCCATCCATCAAAGACATATTTTACCAGCTTGTAGACCAGGATATTGTGTGGGACAGTGTCGAAGGCTTTTCTCGGGTCCAGGTAAATGATGTCGCTTGTTCTTCCCTTCTCTATTGATGTTGTGACCTTCTCAAAGAAGGTCATGACATTTGTCAGGCACGATTTTCTCTTGGTGAAGCTGTGCTGATTATACCAAATCACCTATTCATTATCCTTCTGCTTCAGAAGTGCCTCAACGAGGATCTGCCCCATGATCTTATCAGGCACAGAGGTGAGACTGATTGGCCTATAGTTCCCTGGATCCTCCTTCTTTCCCTTTTTGAACATGGGGGTTATGTTTCCCCTTTACCAGTCAGTGGGGACTTCACCAGACTGCCGTGATTTTTTGAATAAAATAGACAGCTGTTTAGCAACTCCATCTGCCAGTTCCCTTAGTACGTGCGGGTATATTCCATCGGGTCCCATGGACTTGTACACTTTCAGGTTTGTCAGATGGTCATTAACCTGATCTTCACTTACAGTGGGCACTTCTTCCTTCCAACCCTTGCCATTGTTTTCTGTGACTTCAGGAGTGTGGCTGGAGCCTTTCCAGTGAAGACTGAGGTAAAGAAGTCATTGATAACCTCAGCCTTCTCCATATCACTTTTCAGTAGTTTTCCTGTTTCCTTTCTGTAGGGCCCCACTCCTTCACAAGTCTTCCTTTGGTGGTTAATATATCTATAGAAATTTTTGCTATTCTACTTGAACTCCCTGGCTAGATTTAATTCTAACTGAGCTTTAGCTTTTCTAACCAGGTCTCTTGCTGCTCAGACAGCTTCCTTATATGCCCCCCATTGTAGATGTATTTTCTTCCATTCCTTGTAGAGTTGACCTTTTAAATCCTCCATTTCTCCCTCAGGAGTTTGTTTATTACCAACAGCTGCACCCAGTGCAGCTTCCTTAGAATTGAGGGCTGCTTCAGTCTCTTGCAGTTTGGCTTGGATTCCATTTAGATCAGATACATTTTGTATAGCTGCCCAGCACCTGCTCCTGCTCACCATGGAGCTTTCACAGCTCAATCTGCAGCTTGGCCCCCTGCCAAGCAGTGTCATCAAGGCTCCTGCAAGCGTTGTCCAGTTTGGCTTTGCCTGTTTCATAGGAGGCTGTCTTCTACTGACACTGGGACATGAGTCCAGGCAGAGCAGAGTTTGACTTCTTTGTCATCTTGTCTAGTTTGCCTGGGCTCTCAGATGACCCTTGCATTGTGGTCCTGATGAAGGTGGAGGAACAAAAGGTGCCAGTAGCATCCATCGTAGTCCATCACTGTCAATACTGAACCAACAGAGACTGTCGGACCTGTCCAAACAAGACCAGAGATAAAGATTGTGCTCTACACTGCAGCAGGGGATGATGGTCTTTCCTGGAGCCTCTGGCAGGAAACACCAACAGAGACTCAAGGGTGTCCCCTAGGATTCTGTATTTGGGGTTAGAGAGGCTCGGAGACCAATTACAATTCAACAGAAAGAAAGAAATTGGATGCCTGTGAAGGAGTTAGAGCTGCTTCAGAAGTCAGAAATCATTGGCACTGAGGCACAGCTCCTCCTGGTACCATGACTACCAGTCCTGTCCTGGATGTACAAGGGGAAGGTACCATCCAACCCTCATGCCACTGGTGCTACCGGGAGTAAGGGGATTGCCCCAATAACACAGAGAGCACAAATAGGGAGCCCCAATTGCTTGGGCATTGCGGAAGTAATCACAAATTGGCCAGAGGGATCAGTGCTTGGGATGCCAACAGAAGAGGAAGTGACTCATGCCAAGGAAGCCCTCTCCTGACCTATCAGATCAGGAGAAACTCTATGCTCTTTTCACTGATGGATATTATCACCCAAGTTATCCACGAGAGGAGTACTTGTGCTGCTATTAAGCATGCCAGAAGATTAGTATCTTTTTGGTATGAGGGACGCTGGCTGAAATATAAATATGGAGAGTGTTACAGTTTTTGTTTTGGATCCATGAAACAAAGTCCAACTGTAGAAAGGTCGGGTGCAAGCAGATTTTATTTGACAATTGACACAGGCAAAAATATAGAGCCAGGCAAAAGAGGGAGAGAGAAAAAGAAGAGATAAGAGAGAGAGGAAAGGTAGTGATGTAAACATGTAGGAAACAGGTGCCAGCAATTGCCAGGTAATGAGCATGAGCTTGTGCTCAGCCCACCTGTGCCCAGTTAGGGCTGGCCCCAACTGTGCATGAGCAGGATTAGGGGGCCAATAAAAGGTGAGGCTTAAGGCACACACCCAGCTCATTCCTGAGCAAGCAACAGGAAAGGCTGGTTGAGTTCGGAACATCAGTGCTGACCAAGATCAACTACTCCTGTACGCCTGCTTGATCTCAGAGATCTGTGCTCTCGAGGAGGTTCGTCCTGCAACATAAGCACTTTTAAAAATATCTGATTCTTGAGCAAGGATTGTTTAGGTTTTTTCCTTAAGCTTACATATCAAAATCATTTACATATCTAAAGACGGTAAACAGGAAAACAAGTCTCCTGGTGCCTGGCATTTTGGACTAGACATCAGGAAATTAACATATCTAAACCCACCTGATAACTTGTCTCTGGAAGAATGCTCTGCTCCGAAAAAATCGGTTTACCAATAACTCACACAAGGGAAAAAAAAAAGGGGGGCCCGCTCCCCTTTTTCATTATAAAAATGCCCCTGAAAGGAACAAAAAGCAGCCTGCCTGTATCACCCCGCAGCACGGAGGAACCACGCGTGGACCAGCAAGCTCCGAAGAACCATGTGGAAGCCGGTCCCGGTGATTCAGCCAACCCCGGCGCAGAGCGACAAAAAGCCCCGAGGGAAAAGCGGCCAAAGCGGCGGAGAGGGTTTTTTTTCTTCCTACTGCTACAGCAACATAGTAACCTGAATACGACATTCCCTCCTTTTTCCTTTACCCTTTTTTTTTCTTTGCCTTCCCTAAAAATAAATCCTTGTAACTTGTTTAAGTTTCAAAACGTGTTAGCTTGCAATTTCTATGCGTCGTCTCTGAAGCAGAGGCTGAGATTTCCTCATAAATAAAATATTAAAATAATAACACTGATCACGACAAGTGGTAAGAAAGTGGTAAGAAAGAATGAGAGAGAAAAGTGGACATTCCACCCCTTATTCCATACCATTTGCATCATGCTACAATCATTACTCATTGCCGGAATGGGTAGAGGCTTTGGGAGTTTTGGGAATACGGGGGGGAGCTGTGTGGCTCAGTGGACCGCCCAACAGCCTGGGGCCATGGGCTTAAGCAGACGCGGCCCCGGTTCGCGCCCCGGGAGGGCAAACCTTGGAGATGGGCTCGGTCTGCCTCTCTGTCCACGCCACAAAAAAAAACCAAAACCCGAATGTCCGCTCAACCAGGGAGTTCCGGTGAGGGGGGGCTTCCCGGGTAATGGAGGAAATCCCGGCGGATTGAATCCGTTCACGGGAAATCCACAAGGGGTCGCCCAAGCCTTTATGATGGGGAATCACCAGAACTAGAGGGGCTAGTGAACAAAGTGGCAATGAACAAATTAAAGGGACCTCTAAGTGAAAACCTGGCAAAATTGTTTGTAATCAAAGAAGTAGAGAAGGAAGAGATACCATTGGAAATTAAACAGGCAGTCGCACCATGGGTTTGGGAAACAGGGACCCCAGGAAAATCAAAAGCGGCAGTACCAGTGGTAGTGGAATTAAAAGAAGGGGCTCAACCAGTGAGGGTGCGACAGTATCCCATCAGCCTGGAAGCTAGGAAAGGAATAGCTCCCATGATAACTCAATTCTTAAGTTTAGGAATTTTGCAGGAGTGTGAATCTGAATTTAACACCCCCATTTTCCCCATCAAAAAGCCTAATGGCAGTTATAGGTTAGTACAGGACCTGAGGGCAGTCAACTCTATCACTAAAGATATACATCCTGTGGTAGCAAATCCATACACACGGTTAACATCTGGTTTCTGAGAAATTTCAGTGTTTTACAGTAATCGATTTAAAGGATGCCTTCTTCTGCATACCCCTGGCACCTGAGAGCAGGAACATCTTCGCATTCGAGTGGGAGAATCCCGACATGGGATGGAAGCACCAACTCACATGGACCAGGCTTCCCCAGGGATTTAAATCCTCACCCACCATATTCGGTAACCAACTGGCCAAGGAACTTGAGGAATGGAAAACTACCCAGGTAAAAGATTCGCATCTCTCTTATGTGGTATTGCAGTACGTGGACGATATTTTCCTGGGTACCATAGAATGGGGACTCTGCCTCAAGTTAACCATTGCACTGTTGAATATGTTGGGACAGGCTGGATACCGGGTATCCAGAGAAAAGGCACAGCTGGTCAAACAAAAGGTCATTTATCTAGGATGTGAAATTTCACAGGGAGTCCGTCGTTTGGGAGCAAATCGTATTCAAGCCATATGTGCAATTCCAGTACCCCGCAATAACCAGGAATTAAGATCTTTTCTAGGAATGATTGGCTGGTGTCGACTGTGGATCCCCAACTTTGGACTGACAGCCAAACCACTGTATGAGGCTATGAAGGAACCGAGATTTAAGTGGGGACCCACGGAAGATAAAGCGTTCCAGGAATTAAAACAGGCCCTCAAGGAAGCACCTGCCCTGGGCTTGCCGGATTTAACCAAGGACTTCCAACTGTATGTACATGAAAGGCAAAAGTTAGCCTTGGGGGTGCTCACTCAAAAACTGGGGNGGACTGGTAGTCATGGCACCAGGAGGAGCTGTGCCCCAGTGCCAATGACTTCTGAAGCAGCTCTAACTCTTTCATAGGCAGCCAATATCTCCCTTTCTGTGGAAGGGTAATTGGCCTCTGAGCCTCTCAAACCCCGACTCCAGAATCCTAGGGAACACTCTCAAATCTCTGTTGGTGTTTTCTGCCAGAGGCTTCAGGTAACACCATGATTATCCAGTCCATGCTAATTTTATGCTGTTTATCATTCATATCAATTGCCACCCTTGAATTTGGATTCAATGGAGTTTGTAGGGTACGTTTAATTTTACCAATATTGTGCAGATTTATCAAAACCTTCTGTGCTGCCTGCCTGCAGGGTTTGTTTGATGTTCCTGGGAGGCTTCTTATCAGTACTTATCAGTGCCTGAATGGGCAATAAGGGAAAGAAAGCATTCATTCTGGGGCAGCAATTTATCCCTCACTAGTTGTTAAAAGTAGAAACTGCATAATTAAGTCTTTCATCCCATTTACACTCTTGCAGCCTAATAAGCTTTTTAATTAACCCTTTGGTATGTTCCACTATGCCTTTTGCTAGAGGGTGATAGGCAACATGAAATGTCCATTTAATATCTTTGCTTTTACATCATTGTTGCACCAGGTGGGAAGTAAAAAGGGTCCCATTATCAGACTGAATATTGGTGGGTTTTGCCAAAAAACCAAGAATATTTTTCAGAAAAGAATCTGTGTTTTCCCTGTTTGCTTAGGCATAGGCTTCAGCACAAGTTAAACCATATATAACTTCTACAATTGCAATAACATATTGTTTATTTCCCGACCTTTGGAAGGGTCCAATATAATCTATCTTCCAAGTAGACCATAAGGTTTTACTATCTCTGAGATGCAAATTGTAGGCAGTGAGGGGATGTTTTCTCAATTGGATTTGACACAAATGACATGAGGAAATTATTGGTTTACATGCCTCGTTTGATACTGACCTACCATGGTGCAGAGCTTCCTTATACAAATCAAAAATATTTGAATGGCCCCTTTTACAACGAAGCCCTTCCATCAATTTTCCCCATTCCTGTACCTCACCTTCATTGAGAGCTGCTCTGATTTCGATTACGTTCATTTTAGGTCATTCATCAATATGCTTGCTGTACTTGCAAGCCACATCCTTCCAATATGGTTATGAGAAGGCACCCATCCAACATGAAAATTAGGAATTTGGCCATTTGTAGTATAGGCTGACGCTTTTCTTTGTGCCATATGGGTGCTTTATTAATTTCCCAATTATTATATTCCAAAAATGTTATCCATTCCACAGTGCCCTTAAAAACTGCAAAGGAATCTGTATAGATACATACAGCTTCCTTAGCAGCTTTTTCTTTTATAAAAACATTTAAAACAGAGTCCAAATCTCCCACCTGGGTATTGCCTTTGTAATGTATGTTGATGAATTTGTATTCCTAACCAAGTAAAATTAAGGAAAAGAATTAAATGAGTAAGAAGTGAATGTGGGGGTAAACAAAGCAGCTGAGACATGTAGTTGTTCCACTGAGGTAGTATGAAGTAAACAGTTAATAACTTCTGTAATAAAACAAAGCAAGGCCCTGACAGGATTAACTCCAATTATTAAGATAATTGCCAAAGGCTAACTAGGCACCAAAGGAATGCAAACGCCTACACAAAAGAACACAAAGGTGTCACAACTAGCAGATAAGAGACAATGGTTATGGTCAAAGTCTGGTATCGTCTTGCAACGCCATAGCGGAGTCATCAAGAATCAAGAAAGGTAGAAGTTCAAGACTGAGGAAGACTTCTTTACTTCATCTCAAGACCCTCGGAGACCCCGAGACATCTCCTCAAAAAGAAGACTCCACCCAGACTCTGCCTATCATGAATATTATAATGAAATTATGTAATCTCAGGAGTATGTATGTAAACCCACCTTCTTTTGAATATGTATAGAACTGTACTCAATATAAGACAATGCCAGAGCTTTGATCGGTGTGCTTGAGGGATAACGATTCCGTCCCTGCACCCAGCGCTGCTTTGCTTACTGCAATTTATTAAGTAAATTGAGCTACTAAAGAGAATATTGAGGCTCGGTCATTGGTCATTTATAACACCTCTATCTTGATTTACAATTTGTTTTCCTATGGAAGGTTTTATTGCAGCAGATTTAAATAACCACACCTCTCCTTCCCTCCGGGAAGAAGCATCTTTGAACCAGGCTCTTACCATTTCACTTTTGCATTCTGTGGCCTCTTTAACAGGACTAGGGGTTTTCAATATTAAATCTTTTTCATTTGTGAATCCAATTGGTTCCTGAATTTTTAATAGCTTATCTAGGCCTTCAATTTGGAAAAGTTCAGAAAAGTATTCAATTTGAATGTACTATTTTCAAATTGTCCCCTTTTGAGATAATAACTCAGGGCATGCCTTTTCAGACAGTACATGGTTAATTACTTTGAAAGGCCCTTGGAGTGTTATCCTTTGTTTCTTAATTATCTTACTAATTTCCTTAAGTGCTATGGTTACTGTGAACAGGCTTTTTTCCAGGACAGAGTATCCTTTTCTGAGTCCTTTAATGATTGAGAAGAAAAACTTATCAGTCTTGTGGCTCCAGCAGGCCCCTTTTGCCAAAAGTGACATAAGGCGCTAAAGGAAAAAGCCCACTTTATTTTTATTGGGTTATCTAGGTGGAGAGGTCCCAAAGTCTGAAAAGTTTGTGCTTCTAAAAGCAAGAGCTTTAACGCCTCATAATGCGAATGGTTCCATTCCCAGTGTTGGTGTGTTTAAAAGGGATCGTATAAAGGGCAAGGGTGCTCTGGGGCAAGGGTGGAGCAGTTTGCAATAGTCTAACTTTTAGTGTGGTCCTGGCCAAATTCACAAAAGTGACCGTTTTCGTCTCTCCGCTCCTGACCAATGTGAACATCCATTCCTAGCAGATTGTAACGGATGTTATCTACAACCAGTTGGGTTTTAATTAATTCTTTGTATCTCGGTAACTTGTGAGACAGGCTTGCAGGTTAGTGACAAATCAATACCACATTTTTTTACCATATCAGATTTTAGTGTGGAGATCTGTGCACCCATGTCCACCACAAATGTTACAGGAGAGCACTGTGGCCCAGCTGCACACGTAAGTTCCAAATCGCCATTTTTACTCAGAACCAATCTCAGCACATTTTCCCAGTCTTTTGAAGGACTGGATATTTTAGGATTTGATTGTTTATTATTTTCTGCTGCTTTTAATTTGCAGGGATGGTGTCCCACGGTTTGTTCAATGGGTCAGTTGAATTTATTGAATTGAGATCGATACCTTTCTCCTCTCTCTGCTGTCTTTTTGCTTTCTTTTTACTTGCAGAGAGAGGGCTTTTTAGTTTCCCAAATGGTTTGAATTGCTAGATGTCTCCCCTGAATTTGACCTTGTGGGCCATTCCTCCTTTTTGGTTTTTAGATAATGCTACAATCCGAGATATTATTTTATATTTCGATTGTGAGGAAAAATCAGCCACTACTCATAGATGTTGCATGAATTTGCAAAAATAACAGGCTTTATGATTTAAGCAAATTACAAGATTTATTTTAGGGAAAGGAGACAAAAATGCCACCTTTAAAAGAAAAAACAAGTTTACGAGAGGAGGGAATTTACACAAATTAGTCACTTTGGGGAGAGAGTTGTTAAGGAAAGGAAAGAAAACAAGAGAGCAATTAAGTTTTATCACCGTCTGCCGGCCCTGGTCTCTGGCTGGAGGTAGTGGGGGGGGGATGTGTAGGAGCCGCTGTTCCTGCTTGGCTGCTTTTCTCCGCTTTCTTTCCTTTCCTCTGCTGTTGCTGTCCTGTAGCTAAAGCCCGAAGTGGCAAGAGAAGGGGGGGGAAGAGAGAGCCGCCTCTTCTCCTTTCCTCTTGGAGTTTTTATACAGCAAAAAGGGGTTCTGTCTTTTCATAAATCACTGGCAAACAGACTTGCCAAAGATGACACACAGATTTTGCCATCCCAAGAACTTCTCTTTTAATTATTGTAATCTTTCAGTCCTTGTTACCTTGCTATTTATTATCTTTTGTCTATATAGCTCAATAAATGTATATAAGATGAAATTTTATCTGTCTTCCTTCAGCTACAAAGAGAAATCTTGGATCAACCCAGCCACACTAATGGGTGGTGTTAGGGAAATGGGAAAACAGATCCTACAATAAAATTAAATGGCAAGGTCTTAGAAACACACTTCTTTACTGTTTCTGAAAGAAGATTTGGGTCTGTTACCCTAGCATTAAAAAGTAAGAACCACATTTTCTTCTGCTTAGCTCCTATAACCCTTTAACATCAGTACAGTTACAGAAGTTTAAAGGAAAAACATCGTTCTAGCTCCTATATAGAAATAATAAGTAAATAAATAAATAATCTCTATCCATTGTGTTCACCCTGTCTCAGCTAATGAGGAGTAGTTTGCATTGTACTTGCTCATGGATGACCTGAGATTTCCAGGTACTGATGTAGAAAATACATAGAGTAGAGCTACTTTTTAGACAGATTGTTTCCTCCTATTTTGCAAATCACTTCAGGAATTAGAACTGTTTAATTTAAACACAATCAATACTCTAGTTCTATTTTTTCATAATACTTTATAATAGTAATTTGTATTTGTGATGATAAATATTCACTCCAAGGAATCCCTTTGTAAAATACTATTTTGCTCATTTATATTCAATTCATAAAACAAACCCAAAAGATTATATAGAATATAATTAATTGTTTCTCCTTTGGGTATATAAAATTATCCCTTAATTCAGTGTTCTTCCCTTAAGTTACATACCTCAGATTTATCATCTCCAATGCAAGTAATCATGAATCATAAGGTGAAGCAAAGACAATTAATCTAAACTTTGCTACTATTACTACGTGATTCCCTTCCAATTTGTTTTTCTCCTGATGCTTAATTCAGTAGACCTAGACAGTCTTTTTTTGTGTGGTATGTCAGTGTTCTAGTCCTAGCTTGATTTTTGGAAAATTGTGTTATTTTGTAAAATGATGTAAATTCAACTGGTTTACCTGAATTTTGTTCAAGATGAAATCGAACTATGATCTCACCTTATGCTGATTAAAGAGCCAAAAAAAAGCAACTGTCTACATGAGAATAAACAAACGAAATCTTTGGGTAATCATTTTACTCAAGTAAATTGCCAAAAGTGAAGTGGTAACTTCAATAGGACGTAAATGACTAAACACTCTTAATGGTTTTGACCATTTACCTTGATGGAACTAGTTTCTGCACCATTCAAAGCAGAATAGCAAAGGAAATTTAACTCTTGGAGACAATAAGCATTAATATTGCCTTCTGAATTTTCATACCTAGGGTGACATGCCAAGGCCTCCTTACAGTTTTTCTATTTAGACTTTGAGGAGGTCCAGTTTATAAAGTATGTAGATTATTTTCTGTCTTCCAAATAATTATTAATGAAATTTGTTTTCTCTTTTATCATTCAATATAACAGGCTGTGTACACTCTTGGGAATAAAGAAATAATTCTAAATAAGGTGGATGATTATAATTCTCTGTTCTGTACATAACTAAATTGATCATAGATAATTTTGTTTTCACGTGGCTTGAGGAAGGGTATTTTGAATCAATACACTAAATGTTCCACTTCATAAACTGGAAA
>JAAWXA010000211.1:1429-36472 GCA_038090715.1 Florisuga fusca
AACCCCCCCGCCCCCTTTTACGTGCGTAACATTTCAACCCTTTATCTTCAATGACAGTTTACTTTTCTTCTTGTTCTCTCTTCTTAGCACATTCCTTCTTATCTGCCTTCGATTCTCGGTCAGAGAACCACAAGGACTGTACCCTACTTGCAACAACATGAAACACTACCCACAGCACCACCAACAATAGGGCTACAGCTTTGAATTTGACAAAAAAACCCCTCAAATATACCACCCCTGAGTGGCCACTCTCTCACTGTGGCTCAAGATGGCACCAAAACTCCGAACGAACGACACTGGCAAAAAAAATGCAAAGAGTGACTGCTAAAAACCTCTGCTTACCCTTACCCTCACATGGAACCCTACCCACAGCACCACCAACAATTGGGTTAAGGGTTTGTATTTTGCCAAAAACCTCTAATATACCACCTTTCGGTGGCTACTCTCCCATGGTTGCTCAATAGGGCTACGATAACTCCGAATGAACAGGAGTGGCAAAAAAATGCAAAGAGCGACCACTGAAAACTTTTGCTGGCCCTAATTATCACATGGAACTCTAACCAAACCAACAACAGTAATCGTTCTACAATTTTGCATTTTACCAAAGACCTCAAATAAACCACCCCATGGTGGCCACTCTCCCACTGTTTCTCAGTATTTTTCCCAGAACTCCGAACAAACGGGACTGGCAAAAAAGTGCAAAGAGTGACAATTGAAAACTTTTTCTGGCCCTAACACTTAACATGGCAACCGAACCACAGCACAGCAAACAATTGGGCTATGGGTTTGCTTTTGACAAAAACTCTCAAATATACCACCCCGCGGCGGCCACTCTCTCACAGTTTCTCAATAGTGTTTCCAAACCTCCGAACTAACAGGACTGGCAAAAAAATGCAAATAGTGACCACTGAAAACTTGTTCTGGCCCTAACCCTCACATGGAACCCTACCCACAGCACCACCAACAATCTGTCTACGGGTTTGCATGTGACAAAAAAACCCTCGAATATACCACCCCTCGGTGGCCACTGTCCCAGTGTTGAGCAACTGGGCCCAAAAGACTATGAAAGAATGTGAGATGCAAAAAAACGCAAAGAGTGACCACTGAAAACTTTTGCTGGCCCTAATCCTCACATGGAACCCTACTCACAGCACCACCAAGAATCAGGCTACACGTTTGCATTTTGCCAAAAACCTTGAATATACCACCCCTCGGTGGTCACTCTCCCACTGTTGCTCAATCATGCTCCCAAAATTCACAGCGAACGGGACTGGCAAAAAAATGCAAAGACTGACAATTGAAAACTTTTGCTGGCCCTAACCCTCACATGGCACCTGACCCACAGCAAAGCCAACAATTGGGCTAAGGGTTTGCTTTTGACAAAAAACCTCGAATATACCACCCCTCGTCGGCCACTTTCTCACGGTTGCTCCAAAGGGCTCCCAAAACTCCAAACGAACAGGACTGGCAAAAAAATGCAAAGAGTGACCACTGAAAACTTTTGCTGTCCCAAACAGTCACATCAAACCCTACCCAAAGCACAGCCAACAATCGGGCTAAGGGTTTGCATTTTACTAAAACCCTAGAATATACAACCCCTCGGAAGCCACTCTCCCCAATTCTCAAGAGGGCTCCCAAAAGTTCAAACTAGCGGGACTGGCAAAAAAATGCAAAGAGTGAAGATTGAAAACTTTTGTTGACCCTAACCCTCACATGGAACCCTACCCACAGCACCACAAACAATCAGCTTATGGGTTTCCATTTAAGCAAAAACCTCGAATATACCACTGTTGTAGAATGTCGTAGAATACCCTGGAATCGGGGTGTGCACAATTCCATGTCTGTGTATATAATCCCTTATCTGAGGCCAATTACATTGGCTCTTACTACTGACCTTACGCAGCTGGGATTCGTTCTCTATAGGTAAACACACCGGATGTCCAGTAATAAGTTATGTTAGTGCTAGGTGGTGGGGGGTGTGTTCACACAAGCACTATATAAGAATTGTAACTGCGCAATAAAGTGGTAGCTTGTTTATCAATCACATTGATTATACGAGTTTTCCCCTGTGCTGCCCCAACATACCACGCCTCGGCGGACACTCTCCCACTGTTACTCAAGCAGGCTCCAAAACTCCGAACGAAACGGATTGTCAAAAAAATGCAAAGAGTGACCACTGAAAACTTTTGCTAGCCGTAACCCCCGCATGGAACCCTACCCAGAGAACCACCAATAGGTGGCGTAGGGTTTTTGATATTACAAAACACCACATATATACCACTCCTCGGAGGCTATTCTCCCGGTGCTGCTCAACTTGGCCCCCAAAACTAAACTGTCACGGTTTAACACTGGCCCCACAATTAAACCAAATAACAGATGCTCTCTATTAATCCCCCTCTCCTCCCTGATAAGGAAAGGAGAGAGAATAAGGGAGAGAGACTTATGGGTTGGAAACTAAACTACACAACTTCAATGAAACAGTAATGATAAATAGGAAAAATTACTAAATATATACAGACATACAAATATACAGGAAAAATTGATACCACGTTCCTCCCCCCTTTCCCCCAAAAGCTCTTACTTCACCACCAAGGCTGCAGGGTTGCCGAAGCATAAAGGGAACAGGCAAAGGAAGGGCAGGAAGAAGAAGGTCTTTGACCCTCGTGATCCCTCAAATTTATACTGAGTATGGCGTGTAAGGGATGGAATACTCTGTTTGGTCAGTTCTGGCATCTATCTTGTCCGGTCCTCCCCAAATGAGGGGTTCAGGTGGGACTTCTTTACTCCTTTCGGAGGTCAAAATGTTCCTCAGAGTTGAGCAGTGTCCTTGGCTCTGCACACCAGTGTCTAGCAGTAACTATAAACATCCAGTGTTATCAGTCCTAGAAGCAGACACTGTCTGAGAAACATGTTGTTAATTTCAGCAAGTGCAACTACTTACAAGAAACCCATCTGAAAGCAAAAGTACAAACCAGAAAATCACCTTTATCCTGGCCCAAACCATTGAAAACTTTTGCTGGCCATGACCCTCACATGGAACCTTACACACAGAACTAACAACAATCGGGCTACAAGTTGGCATTTTACCAAAAACCTCGAATATACCACCCCTCAGTGGCAACTCTCACACTGTGTCTCAAGAGGGCTCCCAAAACTCCGAACGAACAGGACTGGCAAAAAAATGCAAAGAGTGACCACTGAAAACCATTGCTGGCCTTAACCCTCACATTGAACCCTACCCACAGCACCACCAACACTCGAGCTGCAATTTTGCATTTGACAAAAAAACCCTCGAATATACCATCCCGCGGCGGGCACTGTCACACTGTATCTCAAGCGGGCTCGCAAAACTCAAAACGAACTTGACTGGCAAAAAAAATGCAAAGAGTGACTACTGAAAACTTTTGCTGGCCCTTGCCCTCACATGGAATCCTACCCACAGCACCACCAACAACCGGGTTACGGGTTAAAATTTGATTAAAAAACCCTCGAATATACCACCCCTCAGTGGCCACTCTCCCACAATTGCTCAAGAGGGCATCCAAAGATCCGAACAAACGAGACTGGCAAAAAACCCAAAGAATTGTTAGCATGGAGACAAACACATAACCACTCGGGAGGGTTATATGTGCTTTATTTGAGGCCCCGGGAACCAGGGGTACGCACCCAAATCTGATTCCAAAGACTGTTACATCACGACCGGAATTTATTCCCTAAAATATTACATATTCATCAGGTCCCCACACTACTTAATGCATATTCATAGGCTGATTGCTTCATCGAAGAATTACGACATCCATTTTTCTGCACTTGCGCGATTTCTCTTTGGTGGTTGTCAGGATGAAGTAAACACTCTTCCTCTGATGAAATAAGACGTCTTCCTCACTGTGTCCTTTTCACCTCTCGTTCTTGGGAAATGTCCAGCTCGTCTTGGACACCTTCCAGCGTAGTTTTTATTGCCAGCTTCCCTCTTTTTCTGCTTGGTCAAACTTAACACACATTAATTTTATCCTTACCATGGATACCTATCTAAGCTACCAACTAACTAACAGTTATATGGTAACAATTGCTACATCTACACAAACACACTAAATCATTACAAACATTACAAATTTAATCACTGCACATTTTCAAATTTAACTCAAACCCAACATTCCCCCCTTTTGAAAATACTTATAATCAACTAAGTGTTTTCAACTTACATAATTGTTTCTTGATAGGGAGTTGGGGAAATCATTTGTGGACCAGGGTATTCTCTGGTGACTGCTCCTATAACCTTATGTGTCCAGTCACTACTACGGGGAATTTATTTTCTAACACAAATATATACTAAATAAACAATAAGAAAGATCAACAACAATACAAACACCGTCTGAATTAATGATTGTATCCATCCTGTCAAATTCAATCCTAAGCTATTAAGTAAAGTTCCTACCCAATTATGACTAATTTCTTCTCTTTCTTTATCTGCTTCTTTTTCTATTCTTTTCAACTGAGAAATATATTCCACATCTGCAGTTACATTCGGGATATCTATACAACAGTGATCAACACGACCTTTCAAATATCCACACACTCCATGTTCTTTCAATAACATCATATCCAATGCCATTCTGTTCTTCTAAGTCAATCTGCCAATAATCACCAGGTTCTATACCTAATCTAATATGCCCCATTTCCACCCGTTTTCTTACTACTGGTTTATTTTTTAAACAAATCTCACACCTTTGATTTACTGACTTAGCCATTGTTAACATCTGTACAGATATAATTTTTCCTTTCAAACATGACATTAATGCTTCTGGTCCCCAGTGGCATTTTTGATGCTCAGTCCAAAGTATTGCCCTCATTATGGTGGGAGGCACTACTATTTGTAGTACTACTACTAATAGTGTACTATTTTTGCTGGCCCTTACCCTCACATGCAACCCTACCCACAGCACCACCAACAATCGAGCTACAGATTTGCATTATACCAAAAATCTCCAATATACCACCCCTCGGGGTCATCTCTGCTGCTGTTGCTCAATAGAGAACACAAAACGTAACGAACGAGAGTGGTAAAAAAAAAGTAAAGAATGACCACTGAAAACCTTTCCTGGCCCAAAAACTCACATGGACCCTTACCCACCGCACCACCAAAAAGCGGGCTCCGGGTTTGCATTTGACAAAAAAAAGGCAGGACATGGAATATCCCTAATGATACTCTCTCTCACCTAGGAGAAATAAAGGCACCCACAAATAAAAAGGAATTACAAGAAATTATGGGAACTTTGCAATATTGGCGAAAGCACATACCTGACCTGTCAATCATTGCTAGGTCAATATATGAGTTGTTAAAGAAACACCGACACTGGGAATGGAATCAAAATCATGTTGAGGCATTAAAACTTTACTCCTAGAGGCACAGACCTTTCAAACCCTGGGACCTCTTCACCCAGAGGACCCAATAAAAATAGAATGGGGTCCTCAAGTGCTTTATCATAGCGCCTTTGGCAAAAGGGGTCACCTGGAGCCACGGTACCTGTATCTTTTTTATTCTCAATCTTTAAAAGACTCAGAGAAACAGTATACAGTTCTGGAAAAGGCTATGCTCAGACTCAGCAAGGCATTTAGAGATAAGCAAAGTAATTAAAAAACAAAAGGTAATCCTCCTAGGGCCTTTGAAGATTATTAACCAGATACTGTCCAGAAAGCAAATAATAACTGGGAAATTAAAACTGCAAACTGGTAAACAAAATCATAATTTTCCTGTAGGATGGGTACCTTTTCACCAATCTAATTTAAAAGATGAAACAAGCAAATATAATAACCAAGTTCATGAATTGGCAAAAATTAATGTAATTGAAACCAGAGATGCTCTCAGTCAAGGTGAAATCCAAGAATGGGGAAAATTACTAGAATTACTTTGTTGCAAAAGAGGTCATTAAGGTATTTTTGATTTGTATAAAGAAGCACAATCTCGGGGTTGGTCTGTATCATGAGAAGAATGCAAAACAATAATTTCCTCATGTGATTTGTGTAAAATTCGGTTGGGAGAACATACTCTGACTGCTGACAATTTACATCTCAGAGATGGAAAAACATTATGATCTACTTGGCAAATAGATTATATAGGATCTTGCCAAAGATCATGAAATAAACAGTATGTTATTGTGATTGTTGACGTTATCTCTGGGTTAACTTGTGCTGGACCTTCTGGAAAATAGGGAAAATACTGTTTCTCTCAAGAGAAAAGGGTTTTGGAATTTTGCCTTAACCTAGCAGTATTCAATCTGATAATAGTACTCATTTCACTTCCCACCTTGTCTAGCAATCCGCAAAATTGAAAAATATTGTCTGGGAATTTTATATTCTCTAGCATCCACAGGCAAACGGCATATTTGAACGAACAAATGGGTTACGTAAAAAACTCATTAGACCACAGGAAGGTAAATGGGATGAGAGATGCAATTATGCTATTGCCAAGGGAAAATAATAGGTGGGTTGTGAACGGGTGTCCCAGAATGACAGCATTCTTTCTCTTGTCACCTAATCAAGATAACAACACTGATAAGAAGGCTCCCAGAAACTTAAGAGGAATTTTGACATGAGTGATAAACAGGACAAAATTAGCAGAAAGTGGATAATATGTGTGGAATAAGTTTTAAGTTATCTTTTTCCCTCTGTACTGTAAGCAAATGTTTTCCTCTTGGTTCTTCGTGTAATTTGGTTGAATTTTGTAAATTGTGTAGTGAGGTTGAACTAATGTGACTGCAGACTTCACTAACCTTAGGACATCAAAATAAAACACCCCTGGCGTACAGTCTCAGACTTGGCTACTCTGAAACTGACACTGGAAGAAATTACTGATGGCTGGGACGCTAGGCACCTCTTTAGCCTTAGCAAAGTAATTTATGACATCATGATTTTTTTTATGAGTACTCCTCGATTGCACTTACCTTTAACAGATTTTATTGGTGGCATAATATCAGATGAAATTTGTATGTATTTAAAATGTGCCTATGTAATATTTGTGATTATTTAATTGTATCTCATTTCATAATAATTATTGTTGTGGATCGGGCTTGGAGATTGCCATAAACAGCCAATGTGGTTGAAGGAAAATCTCGTTTATTAAGCCCAGTAGCGCGGAATATATACTTTTCTCTTATCAGTGTTACAAACATGGCATTACATTATTGGTTAACACGGTTCGAACCTGTTATTAACTTATAAACTAATTGGCTAAAGGCTATTGTCCATGCCTACAAAAGGGCTGTCCTGATTTTAAAATAGTTGTTATTGCCGTTACTTTTGTTACCTTGTTTTTCTCCAAAGCCAGTACCCGTGTTATTCATTCCTGCAAGGTCAGTTCTTCAAAACATTCCTGAATGCAGCTTGTTCAGTACATGTCTGCCTGAATGGAAAAACCCCACAAATTATTACCATTCTTATAATTTTTACTATTGCTATTATTAGTTTTCGTGTATAATCAACATTTTCTTCTTCTACATTAATTGCTAAGATTCTGTAAAAGTCAATATTTTACCTTTCTTTCTATACATGTTGTAAATGTCCCTGTCAGAAACAATTGCTTTGTATATGCACATACCTTATCCATATTAAGTTCATCGTTTGTAACTTTTCATATATGCTCTCTGCTATCTTCTAGATTTTACATGCTTGTGATATATCTAGATACATTGTTGCAAGACCTTCCCAACGCTGGTGAAAGAAAAAAAAACCAAAAAACCCCAAACCTACGACTTCAATAATGAACATAAAATATATGTTTTTCCTGAAAACACACTCTCCAGGCCTCAAAACCCTCGAGGTGAGGTGATGTGGTGAGGTAAATGCAATGTTGCAAAGATGTGGCACAACAGAGAGTGTACCCCCGCCCCCCCCCAAATACACATTAAAAATATACTGGCTTTTGAGCCAGGAAAGACGTAGTGGGAAGAACTGTTGCCAGGCATGGTGCGATTCCTGATTGCTCCTTAATGGAAACCTCAGAGATGGAATCGCCCTGCTAAAAAAAGCACATACTCCAAAAAGAGCCACACGACTCAAAATAACCACACAAAGTGGGATATATACATATATAAAAAATGCTGACTCAAGAGCCACGGGGTGAAATAATGTAAACACTCTGAAAATGCAAAATATGTCTCTCGATTCAGTATTTTTTCTGCTCTTTAAAGAAAATATACCAAGCATATTCTCAAATAACAGATTTTTCTTTTTTTTTATCCCAAACTTAACTAACTTCTGTTTTGTATCATGCCTGAGAGGCTGTCGTGATCCGTGTTATTATTTTAATATTTTGTTTATGAGGAAATCTCAGCCTCTGCTTCAGAGACGATGCATAGAATTGCAAACTAAAACGTTTTGAAACTTAAACAAGTTACAAGGATTTATTTTAAGGGAAGGCACAGAAAAAAAAAAGGGGAAGGGAGTCAGATTCGGTTACCGCCTTGCTGTAGCAGTGTGAAGAAAAAAAAAAACCGCTCCACCGCTTTTTGCCTCAGGGCTCTGCGTCGGGTGGACGAAGTCACTGGAACGGCTTTTCACGAAGTTCTTCGGGGCCCACTGGTTCACGCGTAGCTTTCTCCATGTTGTGGGTTGGCAGGCTGGATGGCAGGCTTCAGGCAGGCTCCAGGCAGGGTCCTCTTCGGTTCCTTTCAGGGGTATTTTTATAATGAAAAAGAGGAGCGAGTCCCCCTCTTTTTTCTCCCTTGTGCGAGTTATGGGTAAACCGTTTTTTTCGGAGTGGAACATTCTTCCGGAGACAAGTTATCAGTCGGTTTAGATATGTTAATTTTCTGAGGTCTAGCCCAAAATGCCAGGCGCCAGGAGACTTGTTTTTCTGTTTACCGTCTTTAGATATGTAAATGTGTTTGATATGTAAGCTTAAGAAAGAAATTTACTCAAGAATCAATTATTTTTTTAAAGTATTTACATCAGTATCTGAGACCCCTTCTCTGCTCAAAACATAGCCCACTCTGAAAGTTCCCCTAATTCCTATGTGACCACGCTCAGACGCTTCCCTAGTTACCAGCCTCTCACTGCCCCTCATGTCTTTGCTGACACGTGGGTCACCACCCCCATCTCCACTGAGACAACAGATTTTTAGACCTCACTAGTACTTTTTCCCAACAGCTCTGGCTTGCTGCTCCCAGGCTTCTTTCTAGTAAGCCTGATTTCATCCTCTCTCCAATCTAGTTTCAAGCTCTTTCAAGGAGCCCTGCTAACTCTTGTCCCAGGATCCTTCTTCCCCTACGAGTTAGGTTTCCCCCACCTGCTGCAAGCAGGCCTGGCCTCCTGTAAATCAACCCGTGATCAAAGAAACCAAAGTCCTGCTGGTAAAATTCAGGTGCGTCTGCCTGGTTTCAAACCAGGGACCTTTCTTCTGGGAGACAAATGTGGTAACCTCTACACTACAGAAACTCATCTTAAAAACAAAAGAAAACAAACCCAAAACAAAAATATTTGAGTTTTCTGCATTTGGGGAAATTGCAGGGATCAGCACACACTGAGTGCAAAGGATGAGCCTCTCCCTGGGAAACCCACCTGCCTGATCATGGTGTCTCCCCTGCCAGGTAAGTTGATCTTTTAATTCTTTGCCTCTGTCTTTAGTAACAGGACCAGTCATATAGAAGGAATCCAACTCCCTCAGCTGGGTGACAGGGACTGGGCACAGAATGACCTCCCCACAATCCAGAAGGAGATGGTCACTGACCTTCTGCACCATAGAGATGTGCACAGATCTATGGGGCTGGATGGGATGCATCCATGAGTGCTGAAAGAACTGGCATGGGTGCTCACCAAGATACTTTTCATCACTGATCAGCAGTCCTGGCTGACTGGAGAGGTACCAACAGACTGGAAGTCAGCCAACATGACACCCAAGTATAAGAAAGAATGGAAGGACAAACTGTAAGTTTGACTCCAGTCCCTGGGAAGCTGATTTTACCCCATAATGGTACTTAGGATGAACTGCTCCATCAGCTTCCCAGGGACTGGAGTCAAACTTACAGTTTGTCCTTCCATTCTTTCTTATACTTGGGTGTCATGTTGGCTGACTTCCAGTCTGTTGGTANCTGGGTAACATAGTGATTAAGGGCAGCCCGGGTTGGAGGGCGTCCATCGGCCACATCTGGTTGTTGACCTTGCGTAAGTCGTGTAGCAACCACCATTTTCCAGTCTTTTTTGGATCTAAAAGATGGGAGTGTTCCAAGGGCTGACGGACGGCTGGATGTGTCCTGCGTGGTTGCTACACGACTTACGCAAGGTCAACAACCAGATGTGGCCGATGGACGCCCTCCAACCCGGGCTGCCCTTAATCACTATGTTACCCAGAGGTTGGCACCTCCTGGTAATTGACCTTAAGGACTGTTTTTTCACCGTTCCCCTTCATCCCGAAGACACGGTTCGCTTTGCCTTTACTATCCCATCGATTAACAAAAGTGAACCTGCCAAGAGATATGAATGGGTAGTGTTGCCCCAAGGGATGAGAAACTCTCCCACAATATGCCAATTGTACGTGGCTTGGGCACTCTCGCCGATCCGAAAAGAAATGCCGGGTACACTAATGTATCATTACATGGACGATATACTGCTTTGCCAGGAAGCCCCGTTCCCCGACAACATCAACCAGACACTGACCACTCGATTAAAGGCGAAAGGATTAATTGTAGCTCCGGAGAAAGTGCAATCACAATCGCCCTGGAGCTACCTAGTGTGGCAAGTCACTCATGCCATGGTGAGACCACAAAAACTGGAAGTGATCAACTCAGTCAAAACATTGAATGACGCCCAAAAGCTAGTGGGCGAGCTTCAATGGGTTCGACCTATCATAGGTCTCACCAATGCTGACATCCACCCCTCCCTCTCACTGTTGCGGGGCACGCGTCCAGATGCATTAGTGAACTGGACAGATGACCATACCAATGCGCTAAAACGGGTCGTCCACAAACTGGCAACTGGTTTCGCTGATCGTCGAGATGCCACTCAGCCCATCAGGATATGGGTATGCAACCACCCTTCATTCCCGTTTGCACTACTATTTCAGGACTTCAATTGGCAAAGGGAAAGCGAGGAAGGCCACAAGGACCATGACCAAAACCACAATCGGAGCTCTCAAAGATCAGAGCCGATAGCTATTCTGGAATGGCTATTCCCACCCCACACGGCCCAGAAAGGCATCTGGCAGCGGACCGAAATTACGGCACTCCTAATACGAAAGGGGCGACAGCGTTGCCTAGAAGTAGATGGTCAGGAGCCAGCATGGGTCAGCATCCCTATCAAAACAACTGATTTTGATTGGATGCTGCAACGCTCCACACCACTACAACTCGCCTTGCTCGAATACTCTGGAGACATCCGTCATGGAGGCCCAAAAAGCAGGCACCTACAGGCCATTAGCCAGTTCTGCTGGATAGAAAGACCAATAGTGTCAGAGCGTCCAGTGCCCAGTATCACCGTGTTCACTGATGCCGGAAAAAGGTCAAAAACGGCCACCTGCATATGGCAGGATGAGGGACAGTAGAAGCAACATTTGATTCTGGGCACCGACAAAGACAACCTGTAAACTATGGAACTACTGGCTATCGTTTGGGCCGAAACTGGTCCATCTTCCGGATCGGGGCTTATCGGCACCTTTAATGCTTTGTTTGTTCTGATGGTTTTTCAGCGGGGTTGGGACATCCTCGTCGTCATCGGAAAGGGTAGACGGATCCCGGTATTTGTGGAAAGATGACCGCTGTTCTATGTCGTTGATCCTCTTTTCCAACGGGTTTATTGCCTGATCAAGAAGGGCTTTTATTTCGTCCTTCCAGACGGCGGGTGTGGATGGTGGGGTGGATGAGGTGGCCGCTTCCTTTCCTTTTTTAGAAGTGGGTGATAGCAGTAGGGGTGGTTTCAGGCAGCAACTAGGGCCGCCCATCTCGGGGGCACAGGCTGTCTGCATTTTTGCATTTTCTTGCACGTTGTTTTCGGTGCTCGGAACGGGTGCCTCTTCCTCCGTCCCGATGTCTGATAGGAACTCAGCTATTGAGTGGTGTGCTTTCCCTGACATGCCTTTAACAGCAAAGCCTTTGTCCCCTAATCCTAAGAACGCCTTCCAAGGCTTACCATCCTCAGAAGGAGGAGTGGGTAGCAGAGGCGCTGTGGAGACAACAGTGGGCCTTGCTTCTGGCGGGGGTGCCGTAGTGATAACATTGGCTTCTGGCGAAAGCGCTGCAAGGATGATAGCAGCAGCCTTCGCCTCGGCTTTTACTTCTTTTAGGGCATTGATTATCGCCCCCCCTATACCATCTAGGCCGGTTGTATTCTTACTTCTTTCCTGGGAGCGGAGGCCTTCCAACACGTCTCCGACCTCTTGCGAGAGCTCCCATGCGGCCGGGAAGGAGGGGAGTTTTTGCTCCTTTGCCTGCGTCCCCAGCTCCTCCGGGAGCCTTTTACTTACGGGGGTGCTTGGTGGCAGTCCCATCTTTTTTCTTAATGCAACGAGGACGACAAAGGGCAGACCCATCAGCACAGCCAGGCAGATGATGATGCAGACGCCTTCCTCGGGCTTGGTACGGATGAGCTCCAAGATGAAATTAAAGAAGGAGATGATCTTTTGCTCCATGTTAGCTCCTGGGCACGTTGCCCCCATTGTCCACCAGATGTTGCAGACAATCCTTTCCTGGGCCACAGTGTTTTGAGGTCCAGTAGGTGTTCTTGCCAAGGTATAAGAACAGTATTCCGACAGTTGCCTTTAGATTCAGTTAGCCTAGCTCGGTGCTAACGCTCCGGACTCGACTAGTCTCCTCCTCAGACTGCTCAGGAGTGAGCTGAACTCGCCTCTGGAAGCCCACCTTTTATTGGTCCCCCAATTCTGCTCATGCGCAGTTGGGGCCAGCTCTAATTGGGCACAGGTGGGCTTAACAGGAGCTCACACCTTCCTCCTTGTAACTGGCAACACCTGATTGTGTTTGTGTTTACCTGATTGCCTCTACACTACAGAAACTCATCTTAAAAACAAAAGAAAACAAACCCAAAACAAAAATATTTGAGTTTTCTGCATTTGGGGAAATTGCAGGGATCAGCACACACTGAGTGCAGGGGATGAGCCTCTCCCTGGGAAACCCACCNATGATTACCTCTACATGTCCCCAGTGTGGGAAAGGCTTCACATACAGCTCAGTCTCACCCATCACCTACAGATCCATACAGGTGAACGTCCCTACAAGCGTCTCGACTGAGGGGGAAGCTTCAGGCAAAGCTCCCACTTGTTGAAACATCAGCGCCTCCATACGGGTGAACAACCCTAAAGCTGCTCCCAGTGTGAGAAGAGAATATGGGAGTGACAATCTGTGATTGTGTCATTTTGAGGTGAAAAGAAACCTTTTCCTTTAGGACAACGTTTTGAGGAGATTTAGACCCAAAATTTTGGTTTTATGCTTCAGTGTCCAGATTGTTGTGGCTGCAAAACTTGGTGGGAGCACACTAGTCTGAGGTTCAATACCATTTGTGGGTTGTTTTTTATTAATAAGATACTCAATAAAATTATACAAATATGCAGTGGATCAATCCCTCATGGCTGTTGGGTGCAAAGGGTTGGAGAATCCTTTGGATTCTTTGAAGTTGGGCCCCACTCCTCAAAACACCCCCCTTCTCCCCCCGTGGGGTGCAGCAATGCTCCCACCTTGAGGTTCAGAGTGGACCCTCTTGCCTTCTAAAGTCCTTCTGGGAGGAGTGGGGGCAGCTGGATCCACTCATAGTCCCAGACTTGGTCAACGGTTCTTCACCCATGGGATATTGGTGGCTGAGGTGCCACCTGATCCATGGGAAAAAAGAGGCAGCAGAGGGTGAAAAAATTGCTGATATTGTCCATTTTGAGTCTTGGCAGGTCAATGGCTGTGGTGGTGCAGACCCCCCTGGTCAATGTGCCACGCTGCAACATCAACATGAGCCAACATTGTTCTTGCTGAAAGTTCCCACCCAAGAGCGGTGGTCCTGACGTTGTTCTTGTTCAATAGCAAGTGCAGCAGCTGACACCATCCGGCACTGTCTGATCTTGTCCACTGGAGCAGTGAGCCTGGAGAATTGGGAACCTTTTTATCCGAGTGCAAACACAGCGATTTGGGGCGATCAGGCCCTCCCTAACCAGACCTGGAACTGCTGTCAGAAGGTACCTGAGACCCCTTCTCTGCTCAAAACATAGCCCACTCTGAAAGTTCCCCTAATTCCTATGTGACCACACTCAGACACTTCCCTAGTTACCAGCCTCTCACTGCCCCTCATGTCTTTGCTGACACATGGATCACCACCCCCATCTCCACTGAGACAACAGATTTTTAGACCTCACTAGTACTTTTTCCCAACAGCTCTGGCTTGCTGCTCCCAGGCTCCTCTCTAGTAAGCCTGATTTCATCCTCCCTCCAATCTAGTTTCAAGCTCTTTCAAGGAGCCCTGCTAACTCTTGTCCCAGGATCCTTCTTCCCCTACGAGTTAGGTTTCCCCCACCTGCTGCAAGCAGGCCTGGCCTCCTGTAAATCAACCCGTGATCAAAGAAACCAAAGTCCTGCTGGTAAAATTCAGGTGCTTCTGCCTGGTTTCAAACCAGGGACCTTTCTTCTGGGAGACAAATGTGGTAACCTCTACACTACAGAAACTCATCTTAAAAACAAAAGAAAACAAACCCAAAACAAAAATATTTGAGTTTTCTGCATTTGGGGAAATTGCAGGGATCAGCACACACTGAGTGCAGGGGATGAGCCTCTCCCTGGGAAACCCACCTGCCTGATCATGGTGTCTCCCCTGCCAGGTAAGTTGATCTTTTAATTCTTTGCCTCTGTCTTTAGTAACAGGACCAGTCATATAGAAGGAATCCAACTCCTTCAGCTGGGTGACAGGGACCGGGCACAGAATGACCTCCCCACAATCCAGAAGGAGATGGTCACTGACCTTCTGCACCATAGAGATGTGCACAGATCTATGGGGCTGGATGGGATGCATCCATGAGTGCTGAAAGAACTGGCATGGGTGCTCACCAAGACACTTTTCATCACTGATCAGCAGTCCTGGCTGACTGGAGAGGTACCAACAGACTGGAAGTCAGCCAACATGACACCCAAGTATAAGAAAGAATGGAAGGACAAACTGTAAGTTTGACTCCAGTCCCTGGGAAGCTGATGGAGCAGTTCATCCTAAGTACCATTATGGGGTAAAATCAGGAAAATAATTTGATCAGGCCCAGTCAGCATGGGTTCCTGAAGGGAAAGTCCTGTTTGACAAACCTGACCTCATTCTATGTCGGGAAGAGCGCATAGAAATTTGGAGGCCGTGGGCAAAAACCAATATGGTTGAAACACAGCTCTCCTTTTTATTAGAAATCACACAGCATTATATAGAGCTCAAAAGCCGCGCCTCTTTAGATAACAAATTCTTGCAGTTAGCTACACCTAGACTACACATCCTGTTTTTCGTTAAAGCTGCTCTTGCATCTGCCAAGCCACTTCTTCTAATCGCGCTTTCAGAGACACTTCAAGGACAGGTTGTTTACTGCTTTCAGAACTAAAAGCTTCAGTCTGCTTCAAAGGCGTCAAAACATGGATTGGCCATAATCGTCGGGTGTCCACGTTCCTTCAGAGATTCCTCCACAATTCTATGCAAGGGTGACTCTTCTTGGATGAAGGAAAGGCTGTGGATGTGTGTAGAAGCGATTGAGGGAAGATTCGTACAATCAATGTGATTGATAAACAAGCTTCAACCTTTATTGCGCAGTTACGATTCTTATATAGTGCTTGTGTGAACACACACCCCCGCCTTCTTGCACTAACATAACTTCTTACTGGACACCCGGTGTGTTTACCTATAGAGAACGAATCCCAGATGCATAAGGTCAGTAATAAGGGCCAATGTAATTGGCCTCAGATAAGGGATTATATACACAGACATGGAATTGTGCACATCCCGATTCCAGGGTATTCTACAACATTCTACAACAGATGTGGTCTACCTTGACTTCAGTAAGGCTTTTGACTCAGTTTCCTACAGCATTCTCCTGGAGAAGCTGGGTGCTCATGGCTTAGATGGGTATGTGCTTTGCTGGGTTCAAAACTGGTTGGATGGCTGTGCCCAAAGCGTTGTGGTCAACGGAGTTAAATCCAGCTGGCGGGCGGTCACGAGTGGTGTCCCCCAGCGCTCAGTGCTGGGGCTGGTCCTGTTGAACATCTTTATCAATGACCTAGATGAGGGGATCGAGTGTACCCTTAGTAAATCTGCAGGTGACACTAAGCTGGGTGGAAGTGTTGGATCTGCCTGAGAGTAGGGAGGCTCTGCAGAGGGATCTGGACAGGCTTGATGGATGGGCCAAGGCCAACTGCATGAGTTTCACTAAGGCCAAATGTTGAGTCCTGCACTTGGGCCACAACAACCCCCAGCAGAACTACAGGCTTTGGGAGGAGTGGCTGGAGGGCTGCTCAGCAGAGAGGGACCTGGGAGTGCTGATTGACAGCTGGCTGAACATGAGCCAGCAGTGTGCCCAGGTGGTCAAGAAAGCCACCACCATCCTGGCCTGATTCAGGAACAGTGTGACCAGCAGGGCTAGGGAGGTGATCTTACCCGTGTACTCAGCCTTGGTGAGGCTGCACCTCGAGCACTGTGTGCAGTTTTGGGAACCACAGGATAGGAAGGACATGGAGGTGCTGGAGAGGGTGCAGAGAAGGGCAACCAAGCTGACCAGGGGTCTGGATCAGTGGTGTGAAGAGTGGCCTGTGAGGTGGGAGGTTGTTTGCAAAGACACCTGCAGAGGGGGGGTAAATCTGAGACAGGAGATCCCAGGCAGCAGCACCCACTTGGAGCAGACACGAAGAAGGTGTTCAGCTCGGGGAGGTACACAGCCCATTGCGGGTGTCCACAGGGACCTATTTTTATATGGGCTGGGCAGGGGCTCTCCCGCTTAGCTCATGGAGACATGGCTACTGCAACTGCCATCCAGGAACACTGTGAAAGGTGTTGGCCTCTTCCTTTGGTGTATCATCAAGGGGACAGAAGGACCAGCAAAGGTTGAGAGTGTGGGCCCACAAGTGGAGACCTCACTGTGATGTGCTTCAAACTCATCTCGTGGATAGAGCTGGGATGGTCCTGGCCTCATTGTAGTGCTGGGACTCAGCTGCTTTCAGAGCAGTGCCCAAATGGTCTAAGCTGCCCTGAGGTGTCCATCACGTACCCACTGTCAGCAGGCAGGGTTTGATTCTGGGTCCTTGTAAGGGACTTGGTGGAAGAACCCCCTCCACTGGACCCTCGGACCCTCTTAGGGCGGTCCGCAGGGAGCGGGTGCCTGAGCAGAGAGTGTTCAACACTGATCCATTTTATTTGCTGACAAAATTCTGCTGAAGGTAAACGTAAGCAACGTTTCCATATGGTATAGAGGTCATTACTGCAGAGACAAGAATGTGAAATGTCTTCCAAATGTACATTGTTTACTCTCTGCTCATATGGTATTTCTTTTCAGTGTTTTTTAATCTGATGTTTGGTAATTCAGTGTTCATGTACACCCTCAGTAGTTGTCTAATGGACAGCACAGCTGCTCAGCGTCTTGTGTATGTCCTTGTTACTTTTGTATTCCTGACTGGTGATGCTGCATTGAATTCTCAGGACTCCTGGGGTGAAACACAGGGATCTGGGAATTAAACTCTATTGGAGATATTTACAGTGGCACCTCTCTGAAAGCAGAACGGAGGGAGGGATGCCTTATAACACACCCTGCGCATGCCCTGTACAAGGGTGTTTGATGATAGCCACACACAGAACTTGCAGGAGCACCTCCAGGGGTGTGCCTCAGAGTCTGGGATGGATGCTCCTGATCCCATCCCTCTAATCATTCTTGCTCTGGGCTTGGGATTTATGAATGCCTCAGGNGGAGTGGGGGCAGCTGGATCCACTCATAGTCCCAGACTTGGTCAACGGTTCTTCACCCATGGGATATTGGTGGCTGAGGTGCCACCTGATCCAAATATGCTGGTAACTCAAGATCCCTGTACATCAGGTGTGAGTACTGGAGATGCAAACACCAGTAATGCACAACCTGACAATGTTGTAAGTGCTGAAGCTTAGAGTTGCCCTGCCTCCAGCCAGGTGGAGGAGAGGGACAACCGAATTTATTGGATTGTGTGGATTCGATGGCCTGGCACATTAGAGCCACAAAAGTATAAAGCCTTGGTGGACACTGGTGCACAGTGCACCCTAATGCCATCGAATCAAAAAGGAACAGAATCCGTCACTATTTCTGGAGTGACAGGGGGATCTAAAGAACTGAGTATTGTGAAGGCTGATGTAAGCCTCACTGGAATGAAGTGGCATAAACACCCTATAGTGACTGGTCCAGATGCTCCGTAAGCAACGTTTCCTTATGGTATAGAGGTGTATACTGAAGAGCCAGGAATGTGAAATGTCTTCCAAATGTACATTGTTTACTCTCTGCTCATAGGGTATTTCTTTTCAGTGTTTTTTAATCTGATGTTTGGTAATTCAGTGTTCATGTACACCCTCAGTAGTTGTCTAATGGACAGCACAGTTGCTCAGTGTCTTGTGTATGTCCTTGTTACTTTTGTATTCCTGACTGGTGATGCTGCATTGACTTCTCAGGACTCCTGGGGTGAAACACAGGGATCTGGGAATTAAACTCTATTGGAGATTTACAGTGGCACCTCTCTGCAAGCAGAACGGGGGGAGGGATGCCTTGTAACACACCCTGCGCATGCCCTGTACAAGGGTGTTTGATGATAGCCACACAGAACTTGCAGGAGCACCTCCAGGGGTGTGCCTCAGAGTCTGGGATGGATGCTCCTGATCCCATCCCTCTAATCATTCTTGCTCTGGGCTTGGGATTTATGAATGCCTCAGGAAAATCCTCTTATCGTTACTTGTTTGTCTGGTTTTTTTAAGCCTGTTTTCTTTCTTTCCTAGAGAAAGAATTGCTTCTATAATTGGTAATCTGACATGAAAAAAATCCAACAAACATACCCCAAACCAACCAAGGAACAAAAAAACCAATGAACCAACAACAACAACATCAACAACAAAAACAACAAAGTAAACCCACAAACATATTGACAGGAAACTCTTAAATACATAAAATTTAGAATTATAACTAATTTGTTTTAATACGCTCTGATCACATCTGTCGTTATATCAGCCCTTTGTGCCTCACATTGGGCCCAAATAAAGACTGTTGTGGTTGAACCCCAGCCAGACACTGAGCACCATGCAGCTCATTCACCTCCCCCTATCATTCAGGTGGGGGAAAGAATAAGAAAAATAAACCAAATAGATTGAGATAGGAAAAGTTTTATGACTGAAGTAAAATAGAGTTAAACATTAATACTAATACTAACACCAACACCATTACTAACAAAAAAATCTTCCTTTTGAGGCTACAAAAAAATTTCTCATCAGATTATCCCCTCTAGACACATAACCTCCTTAGAGGCAGCTTGTGTCCAGCAGATGCTTGCGTAGTGTATTTTATTGCGTAGGAAACTTTCTCCTTTACTTTTCTCTGCTTGCAAAGAGGGAACCTCCTGCTGTGCCTGAGTGCAGCAGTTCTCTAAGGGAGACGGGTTGGAAGCTGGTGCAAAGGAGCTGTAACATCCAGATGCAGCCTGCAGGGGAGAAGTCTGATGGGAGGGAAAAGACACAAAACTCCCAGGGGGGACAGGGACAATTTGCCACTGCCACATTGCCACCACCACCTTGTCACCACCACTTGTCACCTCTGGCTGGCAGCTGGCACTCATTCAGCACCTCCATGTGGCACCCTGCTGCCACTCCCCCACCCCTGTGTGACCCCCAGAGCACTGCCTGGTGGGACAGCCTGACCTTTTATTGGCCTCAGCTGGAGACTATTTTCATTTGGATTCACTGCTCTTCACCTCCCCCTTTCCCCTCTTCACTTGCAGAGCCCCTGGGCAAACCCAGCACGGCGGGGCCAGGGCTGGTGGGAGGCACGGAGGGCACAGCCGGCACCCATGAGCCAGTGGGAGTGGGTGTCCCCCCTTTTTGTGTTGAGTTTTCTTCCAAAGCGAGGACATTCTGTCCGTGCTGGGTGATGCCAATAAGGACCATTCCCTTTCTTAGGGGGAAATGCAAGGTGCGGCCTGCAGTGCGTTATTGATGGCAGTGCAGAAAGCAGCTGCCGTAGGAAAGAGAGGCTGCTGCGGGCTTTCTGAAAGGGACAATTGTAATGTGTTGTTCCTCCTGCCCCTAAGGGAAAATGTCCTGCAGGCAGGGCAGGAACAGGCTCGCTGTTGGTGCCCTCATCCCCTCGTGTGACAGGACAATCGCTGCCAGTGCTCGGGGCTCCCCGCAGAGGCCCCAGTGAAGTGATGCTGGTGTTGCAAGAAAAATGACTTTTTTTGGGAACGTATTAATGTATCTATGGTTAATGTATCCGGGGTTGCAAATCATAGCAAACACTAGTCTAAAGAATGTGCTGATTCTGGGGAACAATAATCAAAGGAACTAACAGAGCACATAGAACATAAGTAACTAACAGAGCATGTAGAGCATAAGTAAACTGACACTTTGTACTAGAGATAGGATATGGTATGTTATGTTCAGGTGGTGGGAAGAAGTTAAACAATAAGCCCTGGTAGAAGATTTAAGGGATAAGGATGTCAAGCTATTGTTATTTACATGATTAATGGAACTGTCTTGTGATCTGACTCTGCACGGAACTTAAGATTGTAAAAGGTATAAAAGCTGGAATCAAAATATGGGTCGTCGGACTCCTGACTTGGGACGCTAGTCCTCAGGTTTCCCGGGCCCTTGAAATAAAGCACCGCATAAACTAACTCAGTTGGTTTGTGTCTCAGTTTGGGCAACAGTTTTCTGGCGACCCAGATGGGACTCCGGAGGTGACCGGGGCGGTTCACGTGCTGATCCACTCCTAGCCGGCACCAGGTGATTCTTGGAGGAGACATCAACCTGTGCCCGACCCCACGCCTGACGGACAACCATAAAGGTAAGCCCAAAGGTGCTTTATTTATTTAGGTTAAATAATACTAAGGTTGGTGGTTTTGAAGCCTAGGCACTGGACGTAAGACACAGAGTGGAAACTGTGCAGTTCCAGTACTTGCCACTTGCGGCGACAAGTATAGGCAAGTTTGGTATATGGTATTTGGAATAAGTTTGGTATATGGTATTTGGAATAGGAACCTTATAAATAAGCTGTATAGATATATATGAATAATATGTTGCCATTTAAGACCTTTAGAGCCTTGTCATGTAATGACAAAGATATCCCGGAGGATTCACCTCTGGGTTGTTTGTTGAAGCATTGGAAAGAAGGAAATTTTGGGCAGGAATTGCGAAGGAAAACCTTGATTGATTACTGTAATCATGTATGGCCTGAATATGAAACAGGGGGTATGCAGTGGCCGCGGAACGGGACAATGACTCCTGAAATACTGAGTCCCATGATGAGTTTCTTACGGGAATCAGAAAAATGGGATGAGATACAGTATTTGGATTTGTTTTATTATTTGAAAGGGAAGCCTGAATGGCAAGAGGCTTGTGGACTGTTGATGCTGAAACCTATAAAAAGAGAAGGGGACGAGTGTCCGGGTTGTAAAGAGCGTAAGTTTCAGGTCTCAGAAGAAGAAGAAGATATGTCCTTATTAGTTCCACCCAGTGCGCCGCTACTTCTCCCTCCTAGTAATCTTGATAATACACCACCCCCTTATCCATCAAAAGAGGAAGTGGAACCGGGGAATAGAAGTGAGCAACCAAGAACACCCCTGGCATGGCGAACTAGAAGGGGGAGATTAGAGAGAATAAATTTTTGCAACCCCAGTTAATGGCTCCACTACGGGAGGCAGTAGGGGCGGATGGGGGAAAGATGATGATAAAGGTACCCTTCTCACCAAACGATTTAATGATATGGAAACAAACAGCGGGGGCATACAGAGAGAATCCGGAAAAGGTAGCCCGAGTTGTGAAAATGGTAATCAGAACACAAAACCCAGACTGGAATGATTTGCAGGTACTGCTAGATACAATTATGGATTCTACAGAAAAAGAAATGGTTTTTAGGGCAATGACTATTCGGGCAAGAGAGATGATCAGAATGCGGATGGCGCAAGGGTCGGTAAACGAGCTAGTACCAAGAGAGGACCCTGAATGGAATCCTAATTCATCAGCGGGATATCGAGCGCTAAGAGATTACCAGGAGCTATTAGTAGAAGGGGTCCGTGAAGGAATACCTAAAACAATGAACTGGGCAAAAATTGTATTCTGTGAGGCAGGAGAAGGGGGAATCTCCATCAGTCTTCTTGGAGAGGTTAAAAGAGACAGCACGGAGATATACAGACTTGAAAGTTGAGACTGAATCAGGAAAATTGCAGTTAGCATTAATCTTCATGGGCCAGTCACAGGAGGATATTAGGAAGAAACTACAAAAATTGGAGGGAGCAGATACTCGGAACTTAGAAAGATTATTGGAGGTAGCATGGAAGGTATATAACAATAGGGAGAAGGAAACAGTGAAGAAACAACAAGCAAGCATGTTAGCTGTCTTGCAGCAGGCAACAGGTAGAAATAATGGAAATGGGAGAAGCCGGGGCAACGGTAGGGGAAGGGGCAGCACTGGGTTTGGAAGAGGTTTTGGAGGTTTTGGGAACCAGAGTATGGGACGCGGGAAGTTGGGGATCAACCAGTGTGCCTTTTGCAAGGGACAGGGACACTGGAAAAACGAATGCCCCCTTAATCAGGAACCTCCGATGGGGAGAGGTTCTCCGGGTAATGGGGCGAATAGAATGAACCCATTTGTGGAAAGCCCACAAGGTGTCGCTCAAGCCTTTATGATGGAAAGCTACCATAATCAGAGCTGACTAGACAGGGATCTCAGGGTAATTCTGGAGGTCGAAGGGGAACCGATGGAGTTTAGAATAGACACAGGGGCTAGTTATTCGGCAATGAATAAATTAAAAGGACCTCTAAGTGATTCCACAATGTTAGTTGTAGGGGTATCTGGGAAAGTGGAGGAAAGAACATTTCTACGACCACTCGATATAAGATTTGGAGGGAAAGATTTTGATCACCAATTTTTATATATGCCTAACAGTCCGGAGTCTCTGCTAGGAAGGGATCTACTCTCAGTACTACAGATGTGTATAAGAATTTTTGAAAAAGACAGAGTAAAGCTAGAGTTTCCGGAGGAAAACTTGGCGAAATTATTCGTGATCAAGGAAGTAAAAGAGGAAAAGATACCAGAATAATTGAACAGGTATACGCAAGCCGGAGTGATTTGAAAGATGAACCACTGCCAGATCCTGATTGGGAGTTATTCACGGATGGATCCAGTTTTATGGAAGAGGGAACCAGGTATGCGGGATATGCAGTGGTTACCATACAACAAATTGTGGAAGCAAAGGCATTGCCCCCGGGTACCTCAGCACAAAAAGCCGAAATTTGGGCACTAATAAGAGCCCTGGTGCTGAGCCAAGGGAAGAGAGTTAATATATGGACTGACTCCAAGTATGCATTCGGAGTAATACATGTCCATGGGGCTCTATGGAGGGAGCGGGGACTTCTCAACTCGCAGGGGTCATCAATCAAATATAAGGAAGAAATAAGCATGCTACTGGAAGCGGTCTACAAACCATCGGCTGTTGCAGTGATGTATGTCAAAGGACATCAGAACAATCCAGGAAAGGAGTTCCAAGGGAACCGACTAGCAGACCAAGCAGCGAAGCAGGCCGCAAGAGAGGTATGGACTCAATTAGCCCTGATACCTGTACGAAACAACCCTGCAGATACATACATGGAAGATAAACCACGTTATTCACCGGATGATGAAAAGCTAGCCCAGATGTTGCAGGCACGCAGAAACATCAAGGGATGGTATGTAACCTCCACAGGGCAAGTGATCCTACCGGTACGGGTCATGAAGATGGTTCTGGAGACAGAGCATAATAAGTGTCATTGGGGTGCAGAAGCAATGGTAAAGTTCTTAAAGAATGAAATATTCTCAAACCAGATGTTAACCTTAGCAAAAAGGATAAATGCCACATGTCTAGTATGTATCAAAAATAATCCAGTGGTCAGGACACAGGTACAAATGGGAAAATTACAAATAGGTCCCCAACCGGGAGATTATTGGCAGATAGATTTCTCTGAATTACCAAAGGCCCAAACGTACAAATACTTATTGGTATATGTATGTACATTCTCGGGGTGGCCAGAAGCTTTCCCTTGCAGGACCAATCAAGCAAAGGAAGTAGTAAAAACACTTCTAAAGGAAATCATCCCTAGATTTGGGGTCCCATTGGGGTTATCTTCTGATAGGGGGCCTCATTTCACGGCAGGGATTGTGCAGGAGATCTCAGTAATATTGGGAATAACCTGGAATCTGCACACACCCTGGAGGCCCCAATCAAGCGGTAAGGTAGAGCGAATGAACCAAACTCTGAAAAACCAAATTAAGAAAATTTGTCAGGAAGCGAGAATTCAGTGGCCGCAGGCACTACCCGTAGCTTTACTAAGGATTAGGATTAAGCCAAGGGAAAGAATAGGGGTAAGCCCATATGAAATCTTGTATGGCAAACCATACCATGCTGCTACATACCAAGGGGACCCCCATCTGATAGGAGACCAGGTGATATTAAACTATGTATTGTCTTTAAATAAGACTCTTACAGCACTCAGAGGAGCACTGCAGTGGAATCGACCCTTACCCCTGGAGAACCCAGCGCATGACATCTTACCTGGAGACCAAGTCTATGTGAAAAAGTGGTCGGTGGAGCCGTTGAAAGAAACATGGGATGGACCACATCAAGTAATCATGACCACTTACACTGCTGTCAAGGTCGACGGGATCGAAAATTGGATCCACTATACCAGGGTCAAGAAGGTCCCAACTCAATGGTCGGTGGAATCTCTGTCCCCAACCAAACTAGCTTTCCGGGGAAAACATTGAGACTATTAGTTTTCTTTAATCTGATAATGGTTGCAGAAACTCTGGTGAGGGTGAAAGTGTTGGAACCGCGGATATCGATAATGGAGGGATTAGATGCTAATCTGACTTGCTTATTCACTGATGATCAGGGGGTGGAGTTTGCAGAGATTGTGACAAGATGGAAATGGGTAACGGGGGACAGGGTGCTCATGGACGGGGTAAAAACCAGTTGGGATAAGTTGCACCAGGAAGGAAAAACTGTTCTACAGATACCCAGAGTAAACAGAGAAAATGAGGGGGATACACTTGTATAGTATTGATTCGGGATAGTTTTGGATACGGGGATGTACAAATGATTATAGAACCCAGACTGATTGGTGGGAGGGTAACTAGACAAGTGGTCAATGATGGGGAGATAATAAAAGCAAGAGGCCAAGAGAATCTGGTGATCGGCTTAATCAGGGACTTTGGTCTCATGCAGAATGTGACAGAAATCACGGCGTGCTTGCCGCTGCCCCAAGCTGCAGGGGAACCGATATCATGGGGAATAATACCAGTAGCTGAGATGCCAGAATCCCTGAAAAATGTCTCCTGGACGTGCCAAGTAGTTCCTAAAATAGAGATGGTAAAGAAGGATTTATGCAAAACTATCCGAACAATGTCCGAAATAGATTGTAAAGCAAAACCTAACTACTATGGGTGGATACAAAATACTAGGAGATGTCTGGTTGGTTTTCCTATAAACGAGCCTTGCGATAAGATTACTATAACAACTAAATCCACCCGGAACGAGATGAACTGTCAAAATACCACCCGACATTCGGACATTTGGAAAAACTGGAAGACAGCGTGGGGACTTAGCATTTTAGAACATTACACTTATCTCGGGAAAGTACAATGGTGCATCCAGTGGATAGGGAGCAGAAACCATTCACATCATACGGTTTCAGCTACGACTACCTCTTCTAGACAGTTGCAGGCTCAGGTGCTAGAATGGAATTGCACGGAAGTATTTACTTGCGATACTCCAGAGGATAAGATCGGGCTGGTACCAGTAAAAATGGCATTAAAATGGGGATGTGAGTGTAGGGGGTATGGTCACGGCATAGGGGTTGGGCAGGGGTCGGAATCAATAAATTGTGAGCATGCAACTATTCACAGCCCTGGGAATTTGGTGTGGGTATTGGGACATGGGCAATGGACGTCCCATCTTCCTCTGGATGGGATGATCACACAAATTACCTTGGGTGTGCCTACCCTGTGCCCATTCTGGAAACAGTCAAAACTTACATCGAAAGAGATACGAAAAAGAGAGAGGAGGGGCATTAATGAGGATTTGGATGAGGAAGATGAGTGGCATGAACCCTCCTCCGGGGTAAAGTTTGGATGGGTATTGGAATCTCTGTTCGCACCACTATCTACTTACCGAAACAGAGAAATGCTGTATAAACTATTAGGCCAAACACAACGATTGGCGGAAGTAACTAAGAAAGGCTTTAAAGATCTTAATTTACAATTACAAGCCACCACCAGGATGACTATACAAAATAGAATGGCCTTAGATATGATGCTACTAAAGGAGCATGGGGTTTGTGGGTACCTGCATGAGAAGGAAGGGCATTGCTGTATACACATCCCGAACGTTACCCAAGAAGTGGAAAGAGATATAAGTCAGCTAGAACAAATTGAAGACAAAGTCCATGAAGTACAAAAGGAAGCAGAGCATAATTGGGTTGGGGCAATATTAAGCTCCCTGGGAATACAAGTCTCTGGGTGGATATCATCAATAATACAATATGGGATAACAATAATCATAATTGTAGTAGTGATTATCGTAATGTATAAGTGTCTTTTAGGCATGATTGCTAAAGAAACCAAGCACACCCGAAGGGTAATGAAGGCAATGACTCGAAAAGAAGTAATATCACCAGAAGAAATATCACTTCCACCCCTCAACCATAAAAGCACGAAGATTGAGCATTCTTGCTGAAAAGTCGAAGAATGCTCAAAAGGGGGGACTTGTTGCAAGAAAAATGACTTTTTTTGGGAACGTATTAATGTATCTATGGTTAATGTATCCGGGGTTGCAAATCATAGCAAACACTAGTCTAAAGAATGTGCTGATTCTGGGGAACAATAATTAAAGGAACTAGCAGGGCATATAGAACATAAGTAACTAACAGAGCATGTAGAGCACAAGTAAGCTGACACTCTGTACTAGAGATAGGATATGGTATGTTATGTTCAGGTGGTGGGAAGAAGTTAAACAATAAGCCCTGGTAGAAGATTTAAGGGATAAGGATGTCAAGCTATTGTTATTTACATGATTAATGGAACTGTCTTGTGATCTGACTCTGCACGAAACTTAAGATTGTAAAAGGTATAAAAGCTGGAATCAAAATATGGGTCATCGGACTCCTGACTTGGGACGCTAGTCCTCAGGTTTCCCGGGCCCTTGAAATAAAGCACCGCATAAACTAACTCAGTTGGTTTGTGTCTCAGTTTGGGCAACACTGGTGCCATGTGGGGTGGGTGGGGATGAAGTGGCAGCGTGGGGACATGAGTGAGCTGAACGAGCAGCAGCTGCTGGATGGAGGGTAGAAGTTGGGGCACTGACAAGGTGGTGCTGACAAGCTGGTGGAGGCAAATTATCTCAGACATTTCCAAGGGAGCCAATGAGAGAAATTCTGTGTTTGGGGAGGTGAGGAGCAATGCTGTCCACTCGTTGTTGAACCTCAAAGATTTTTCCTTACTGTCCAGGCCTCTTGAAGAGACACTCTGCACCAATGCCAATTGAATATAAATTTATCAATGAAATAGACCCTTGAACTTATTTTTATTAGATACTCTTTGTAATCTTCCTCCACACTGGAACCTCTCCGATTAGCTGTGCAAGTCCTGAGGACATGAAAAACACCACATGGATGCTCAGTATTGTAATGGGCCCCATGGTGCTGGTGGGACTGAGTCTATGATCCTCAGATACTGAGAGGAGATTGAAAAAAAAAACTCTCAAGAAGTTAAAGTAAGAATAAAACCCCAAAGTACCTTGAAGCATTAATGGGCCCCACTGAGGGCCATTAGTGATGGAGCTTCCCCAAAGACTTGTTAGAGCAGATCACTGGAGGCCACGATTGCAGGGAGGCAAAGGCCCTGGGAAAGTGGCGCTGAAGCCAAGGATTTTTCATTGTTTTATTTATTAATGAAGCAGGGAGGCCACTCTCTGAACCCCAGGCAATGGGAAAGCAGAGCCCACTCCTCACTTGTGGGTCAGGACTCTTCCTGGGGAAAGTGGAATATGAAAATGAGTAATAGAAAAAATTCTGACACATCCTGACCTCCCCAAGAAGAGGAAAGAAATTCCAGAGCCTCAAGACAAAATTACTCCTGGTAGACCTTGGTGGTGGAGGCAGCTTCCATGTCTGAGGGGACAGAGCCATTGGTCCTGTTGGGCATTTCAGCCTTCCAGAGCCCTTGGACACTTCTCCTGCAGGCTGTCCTACACTGTCCATGCCTGCAGCTCCTTCTTTAAACTGCTTTAAACAGACTTTAAACTGAAGGACCTGGAGGGAGGGACCCAAGATGGCAATGATCACCCCACCATCACCACTACAACCGATCTGTCTCCCATTTAGGGAGAACCAAAAGATCAGCCTCCTGAAGTGTATGGATACAAACACAAGCAGCCTGGGAAATAAACAGAAGGAACTGGAGCTCCGTGCCCAGTCAGGTAGTTATGATATCATAGGAACAACTGAAACATGGTGGGAAGTGTCACACAACTGGAGGATCGTGACAGAAGGCTCTAGGCTGTTCTGTAAAGACAGCAGGGGAGAAGAGGTGGAGGAGACACACTCTGTGTTCAGGAAAACCTTAATGGGTAGGAGTCAGTTATGGTAATTGTGGTAGCCCTGCGGAATGCCTCTGGGTCAAAATCAGAGCTGCTGTCTCCAAGGGTGACCTTACACTAGGCATCTGTTACCAACCCCCTAACCAAGACGAAATGACCAATTGTCCTGTTTTAGGCCAGGATAGAGCTAGTTTTCTCTCTTTTAATTTTCCTTTGAGCTAAGTCTTTTGCAAGTAGCTGCACTTGCTGAAATGAACAGCAAGTTTCTCAGTCAGTGTCTGCTTCTAGGACTGATAACGCTCAATGTTTATAGTTACTGCTAGAGATTTATCTGCAGAACCAAGGGTACTGCTCGATTTTGAGGAACATTTTTTGCTCCAGAAAGAGAAAAGGAGTAAAGAGGTCAAACCTGCAACCCTCCTTTAGGGAGGAGCAGACGAGATAAATGACCAAAATTGACCAAACAGAGTATTCCATCCCATGCACATCATACTCATTATAAATTTGAGGGATCACGAGGGTAAAGCCCCTTCTGCCCTCTTCCTTCTTCCTTCCTTTGCCTTTTCACCTTCACCTGTCCCTGTTTGCTTCGTCATCCTGGGAGGATTCCATCCGTTTGTCTGCCTGTGGTCCTGATCTGTGCCAGCCTGAATCCGTGTGTTCCTGCCTCCAGCTCCCGACTGCTGCTGACTCCAGGAGTCCAGCCTGGACTTTCCCAGGGCTGCCCTGCAGCCTTGGTGGTGACATGAGAGCTATTGGGGGTGAGGGGGGAGGAACATGGTACCATTTTTCTGTATATTTGTAGATATGTTTAGTAATTTTTCCTTTTTATCATTAGTGTTTCATTAAAGCTGTGTAGTTTCGTTTCCAACCCCTAAGTCTCTCTCCCTTATTCTCTCCTTTCTTGATCAGGGAGGGGAGGGGGATTAATAGAGAGCATCTGTCATTCGGTTAATTGCCAGCCCAGTGTTAAACCGTGACAGATTTATTGGCACCCAACGTGGGGCTTTAGATAATTAGCTCGAGCCCAGTTCAAATTTTGACTCATTTACCAGAATACTTTGAATTTCAACTTCAGTGGGAGGATACCCAGATGGCTCCGCTGAGTGGGAATCAAACAGTTTCCTTTGGAAATTTCACAGGGTTGGAAATTAAAGTGATAATTCTGTACCTTTGGTATTCAGGGTATGTGATCTGTGGCTTTTTATCTGGGATTAGTGTTGCTCTGTGGTTCATTCTTGGTAAGAGCTGCTTAAGAACCGTAGTTGTGATCTGGTCTTCAAGACTGATATACAGTGTGGTACATGGTACAGTGGTGTAGACAGTGATGTAGATACAAAGGAGATAGAGGATACTGCTAAAGCAGAGTTATCTGAGGAGATAACAGTCAGTCCTGTTCCTTGAGGGACTTGAATACTCTGAGAAAGGATTTTGGCCGTCTTGTAGGAAAACCGCTTCGCACTTGGTTACTCCGATGCTGGAATGAAGGTGCTGCTACCATAACATTAACTCAGAGAGAAGCCAGGCAGTTGGGATCCCTGGCCAAAGATGCAGGTATTGATCGGGCATTTGGAGAAAAGGATGGAACCACCAGCCTATGGAAGCGACTCTTGTCAGCTGTAAGGGAGAGATATCGCTATAAAGAGGAAATAGACTGCCCACAGGTCAAAGCAGCCACACTTGAAAAAGCTATCAGGTATCTGAAAGAATTGACTGTACGAGATGTGATCTATACCGATGATGACGTCATTGAAGATCCTTATCACATGCCATGCCCTAAGCCTATGCGGCAAAGGTTTGTGCATGCTGCACCATCCCCATTTAACCATACACTGTCAGTAATGTTATGGGTTCCTGGAGAAATGGAACCAAATGTGGGTGATGTGATTACAACAGCACGAGAATATGAAGATGCTGTCACAGCTCCTCGTTGGGCCTGAGTCTCAGCTGTAAAGGAAACATCTGAGAACCTGCACCTACCCCATCACAAAGCCCTAGTGGTGCTGTCTGGGACCATGTCACAGAATCATAGAATCATGGAATGGGTTGTGTTGGAAGGGTTAGAGATCATCTTGTTCCAACCCCCTGCATGCATGGGTAGGGACACCTCCCACTCAACTGAGGCCAACCCTGACCCTGTCCCCATGGAACTCACTTCTTAATCCCATCCACAGCATCAGCCTCAGTCAGAGCTGGTGGACAGCCAGCTGAGTATCAGCCAGCTGTGTGCCCAGGTGGTCAAGAAGGCCACACACATCCTGGCTTGTATCAGGAATAGCATGGCCAGCAGGAGTAGGGAAGTGATCGTGCCCATGTATAAAGACAGGCAACAGTGTTGGCACAAGTGCTGGACACTGAGGCACTGTCACATACTTCCAGAAGGACTTTGGATCACTGATGGCATGTGACCCTCGTCATCTGGTGAACTTCCCACCCACCACATCACCCACCTCTTCAATCCAGACATCACCAGTCTGGCTACAACGGGACAGTGGTAGAGCATGTCAAAGGGCTTGCTGAAGGCTAGGTGCATCCCATGCCTTTCTGTCCCCTGAACATTTTGCTTCAGCAATCCCCTCTTTGTCCTTCACCTGCCTGGAGCGGGATGGACCCCATCACTGTCCCAGGCACTGAGGTCATAGAATCATAGAATCATAGAATGTTAGGGGTTGGAAGGGACCTCTAGAGATCATCTAGTCCAACCCCTCTGCCAAAGCAGGATTGCCCAGGGCAGGCCACACAGGAACACATCCAGGTATGTGTTGAAAGTCTCCAGAGGAGACTCTACAACTGATGTAAACACTCTGAAAATACAAAATATGTCTCTCGAATCAGTATTTTTTCTGCTCTTTTAAAAATATACCAAACATATCCTCAATTAACAGATTTTTTTCCTCAGACTTAACTAGCTTCTGTTTTGTATCATGCCTGACAGGCACCTAGAGATAAGACTGCTAATCAGGTCACCTCCTGGTACGCTGTCAAGACAAAGATAATAAATTTAGCAAGGTAACAAGGACTGAAAGATCACAATAACTAAAAGAGAAGTTCTTGGGATGGCAAAATCTGTGCGTCATCTTTAGCAAGTCTGTGTGCCAGTCATTTATGAAAAGACAGAACCCCTTTTTGCTGTATAAAAACTCCAAGAGAAAAGGAGAAGATGCGGCTCTCTCTTCTCCCCCCCCTTCTCTCGCCACTTCGGGCTTCAGCTATGGGACAGCAACAGCAGAGGAAAGAAAAAGCGGAGAACTTCAGCCAAGCAGGAACAGTGGGTCCTACACATCCCCCCCCCCCACCTTCAGGCAGAGACCAGGGCCGGCGGATGGTGATAAAACTTAATTGCTTTCTTGTTTTCTTTCCTTTCCTTAACAACTCTCTCCCCAAAGTGACTAATTTATGTAAAATCTCTCCTCTTGTAAACTTGTTTTTTTTTATAGGTGGCATTATTGTCTCCTTTCCCTAAAATAAATCTTTATAATTTGCTTAAATCATAAAGCCTGTTATTTTTCTAAATTCGTGCGACATCTATGAATAGTGGCTGATTTTTCCTCACAATCAAAATATAAAATAATAGCTCGGATCGTAACAGAGGCCTTTAAATCCAGGAGCAGAAAGCAACTGAAGTGTTGCAGAGAAGGGTTTTAATGGTGTAAATGTCTTAAAGGAGCACTCATGGTTTCAGTCTCCATGCTTCAAAAAGGAAGTTGCAGAGGTAAAGAGGATTTGGGATAAGAGCTGAAGCTTGGAAACCTTCCTTGTGGTGGAAGACCAAAGTAAAACTCACTCTAGTTCATTTATTTAAGAAAACCACTGAGGTGCAACATGTTCCAAGTCACCAAATACTTACCTGCAATGAAGATTTCTATGTAAAAAACATCAGCCTAGCAAAACAAAACCAACAAAAAGGTCTCAGTGTAGAAGCGGCACAGGGGAAGACTCGTACAATCAATATGATTGCTAAACAAGCTTCAAACTTTATTGCGCAGTTACAATGCTTATATAGTGCTCGTGTGAACACACCCCCCGCCACCTCGCACCAACATAACTTAGTACTGGACACCTGGTGTGTTTACCTATAGAGAACGAATCCCAGCTGCCTACGGGCAGTAGTAAGGGCCGATGTAATTGGCCTCAGATAAGAGATTTTACACACAGACATGGAATTGTGCACACCCCAATTCCAGGGCATTCCACGACATTCCACAACATATCCCCCTTTTTCTTTTTGCACAAGAACATGTCTGGTCAACGTTCTCTGCCATACTAGCTTTCAAACCAACAAAATATAAAATAACAAAACATGCAAAATCTATAAATACAAACAACTAAAAAATATTTTCTTAAACAACTTAATTTACTAACGTAATCTTATATAACTAACTTAATATAAACAACACACTAATAACATAAATGATGAATCTTACCTAATTAAATTTATGAATGCAACAATGAATTTTGGTTTTAGGAAGGTGTGGCGTCCATCAGTACGTAAGGCCAAGGGGAGGATAGGGAAGTCCTGTCCGACAGGAATTATGTCGGGGGACCCCTTACAGGTGTTCCCGAACCCCACCGGCTCACATCACGATGGAGTCCGAATTCCTTCATGGTTGCCGAATTGATATATAAAAGACCTAGGCCTAGGATTGTAACATATAACTGCAGTATTCATAATATAACTGTAACATTTATAAAGGTGAAGTGTGGGTGAAGTCTGTGCAGAATTGTTCTTCTAGGGATACATCTTGGGGTCTCTGAGGGTACTTGCCAGGTAAACATGTAATAGAATGTGATTGTGGTGTTAAATAACTTGGCAGAAAGGTAAATAACAGTAAACAAAACAATCAAAACCTAAAAATATAGTGGTGGCTATGACAAGGCTAATACAAGAATCTCTGTTTTTGGAATGTTAACCACTCAATACAGCCGTCTCCGCTCTCAAACTTATGTTTCCGGATTTAGGGGAGCAGGAGCTGGTCGGGTCCACTCGCTGGGAACCCAAAGGGTACCTGTAGGAGAGTGGGGAATGCCTGTGATATGCTTAATTCTCCCATTGTTGGTCCTTGCCATAAACCTGTAGTGGGATCCTTATAGGTCACATATAGTGGAGCTTTATGGGAGTTGGCTTGCTGGGCTACTGTGCCATGAACATACGCAGGTGCCAGCTTTTGTTCCCCAAATATGCACAAGTAATTTAGTACAAACAGAGTTTTTCCCAAACGCTCTTGTGGGTCTTGCAAATCTGTAAACTTTCTTAAATAATCTTTCAATGTTTGATTTGCCCTCTCTACAATAGCCTGACCTGTAGGAGAATGGGGAATGCCTGTGATGTGCTTAACCCCCCATTGTTGGAAAAACTGAGTTAGCTTATNAAAACAAGAAAGCAATTAATTTTTATCACCGTCCTCCAGCCAGAGACCAGGGCCGGTGGACGGTGATAAAACTTAATTGCTTTCTTGTTTTCTTTCCTTTCCTTAACAACTCTCTCCCCAAAGTGACTAATTTATGTAAAATCTCTCCTCTTGTAAACTTGTTTTTTCTTTTAAATGTGGCGTTATTGTCCCCTTTCCCTAAAATAAGTCTTTGTAATTTGCTTAAATCATAAAGCCTGTTATTTTTGTAAATTCGTGCAACGTCTATGAGTAGTGGCTGATTTTTCCTCACAATCAAAATATAAAATAATAGCTCGGATCGTAACAACAACCTCTCTGGGCAGCCTGTTCCAGTGCTCTCACAGCCTCACAGTCAAGAAGCTTCTGCTCATATTGAGGTGGAACTTTTATGTTCTAGCTCAAACCCATTGTTCCAGTGAAAAGAGATTGGACCCTTCCTTTTGAAAACCACCTCTCAGATATTTATAGACATTCCTAAGATCCCCTCCTCAGCCTTCTTTTCTCAAGGCTGAACAGCCCCAATTTTCTCAGTCTTTCTTCCAAGGAGAGATGTTCAAGTCCCTTAATCATTCTCCTAGCTCTCCTGTAGATTCTCTCCAGTAGATCCCTATTCCAGTAGAAATGGGGAGCCCACAACTGGATCCAGTATTACATGTGTGGTCTCATCAGTGCAGAGTAGAGGGGTAGGAAAAGCTCCCTAGATCTGCTGGACACACTTTTGGTGATGTACCCCAGGACACCATTGGCCCTCTTGGCCACAAGGGCCCATTGTTGACCCATGGAGAATTTCCTGTCCGCTGGGACTCCAGATTTTTCTCCATGGAGCTGTTTTCCAGCAGGACATCCCCTAATCTGCACTGGTGGTTGGTGTT
>JAAWXA010000211.1:36489-60181 GCA_038090715.1 Florisuga fusca
ACCCTACACCTGTCCTTATTGAACTTGATGAAGTTCACCTTTGCCCAGCTCTCCAGCCTGTCCAGATCTCATGGAGAACAGCACAGCCTTCTGGTGTCTCAGCCACATCTCCCAGCTTTGGATCATCAGTGAACTTGCTGAGGGTACACTCCATCTCCTCACTCAGGTCGTTGATGAAGAGATTGAACAAAACTATACACATCTATCCCTGGGGAACACCACTGGCCACAGACATCCAACTTGACTCTGTGCCACTCATCACAACCCTCTGAACTCTGATGTTGAGACAGTTTACCAATCCACCTCACAGTCCAATCATCTGTCCCACATTTCTTGAGTTTTGTTATGAGGATGTTATGGGAGAAAGTGTCTAAAGCTTTACTGAAGTCAAGGTATATGACATCCACTGCTCTCCCTTCATCTGCCGATTTGGTCATCCCTTTGTAGAAGGATATCAGGTTAGTCAAGCAAGATTTCTCCTCAGTAAATCAATGCTGGCTGGTCCTAAAAATCTTCTTTGCATTTGCACATTCAGAGTACTGAATATTCTGTAAGGCAGACTTCTCCTTTCCTGCTCAGTACTGAGAGCTACATCTACTATTGCAGAGACGTGGAATCCCCTCATTTTCAACACAACTTTTCTCCTTGCCCTCTTTCATCCTCCTTTGTGGTACTGACTGTAGCACCATGTGTGTTGCATCATCCCCCAAAGGAAAGAACTTAGATATTGTGGGTGGTTGCACTGATAGAAGCTGCACCTGGAGTATTTCATCCATCTCTGGAGCCCTCAATACAGGAAGGACATGGACCTGAGGGAGTGGGTCCAGAGGAGGGCCACAAAAATGATCAGGGGGCTGGAACACCTCTCCTAAGAAGACAGCCTGAGGGAGCTTGGGGTATTCAGCCTGGAGAAAAGAAGGTTCTGGGGAGACCTCCCAGTACTGAAGGAACCTTACAGGAACGCTGGAGAGGGACTGTTTTCAAGATCCTGGAGTGACAGGATGAGGGGAAATGGGTTTAAATTAGAGAGGAGTAGATTTGGATTGGATGTTAGGAAAAAGTTCTTTACCATGAGGGCAGTGGATAAGCTAGAAGAGGTTTCCCATGAAGGTGGTTGAGGCCTCATTCCTGGAGGCTCTGAGCAACCTAATCTTGTAGAGGGTGTCACTGCTTACTGTTGGACTTGATGACCTTGAGATGTCCCTTCCAATCTAAATTATTCTATGATTTTCTGATTCTATGATTTTATGATCTTATTCCATCTCCACATCCCAGTGCTGTCAGGAGAGCCCTGAGGTCTGAGTGAGGGACAGGATCTCCCTTCCCAGGGGCTGGGGGTCAGGGCTGGCACCTTTGGGGAATGGGCTCAGGGCTGGGCCCTTTGCACTCCTGACACACAGCCAGGCTTCCTCAGCACCAGAGCCACCTGCACCTTCCCTTTCCCCACCTGCCATCACTGCCTCCTGTTTCCTGCTCCCCCCACACCCTGGGGATGCTTTCTCAGTGTCTGCCCCTGCAGGGGACTCACCCGGGCCATGGCACAGGCTGGGGCTGCTGGGCTGGGAGCAGCCCTGTGGGAAAGGTCTTGGTGGGCACTTGTCATGACCTGGGGAGGGCACCCAGGGAGACACAGCTTGGAACCCACTTGCTTTCTAAACTCCTTCTCAGAGAGGAGCCAAAGTGCTGCTGGATCCAACCTTAGTGCCAGACCTGGCCCTTCTGAGGAGAGTGACTGAACCCATACGGTCCCAGAAAATGCTTGACAGATCCTCTGACACATCTGACTGGTACAGAGTGAAAGGACTGAGTGTCACGTTATCACTTAGAGGAGCAATTCTTTCTCTAGGAAAGAAACAAAACGGGCCTAACAAAATCAGACAAACAGCTGTAAAAGGAATGTCCTGGGGAATTACTAAATCATCAGACTAGAGGACGACTTATTAGAGGGATGGGATCAGAAGCATCCATCCCAGACTCTGAGGCACACACTCTTCTCAGACCACATCACCCTTAAGTCTGTCCATGAGTTTTTACCCATTCCAGCAAAACTTCAGACTGTACCATGGGGAAGTTTTCACAAAGGTGGTATGGGAAGTCCTTTTGGAGTGATCATGATAAATACAAGCCTGGTTTGTCACATCCCTCCACACCGAAACAGTTCTATGACTTTATGATGGAACTTCTCTTGGTAGTCCAAAACCTCCACAAAGGTCACCTTCTTGGAAGCTTCTGACTAGAGGGAAAGAACAAGAAGTCTCACCCTGAGGGTATCCTTGTGTTATAGGTTTACCTAGAGGAGTTCTGGATCAGCCCAATGTTTTGTTTTCAAGGCAAAGCCAGTGAGAGCAGAGAGACACCAGAGAAGGCCTGGATATGCCTTTCTGCTGCATCCAACAAACCAAAGGGTTTTTCTCAGCATTACAGCCACAGGCACAGGACCTTTGCCTCCTGCAATCATGGCCTCCAGGGATCTGCTCTAATGAGGCCATGGGGAGGCTCTGGCAGGATCAGTGGGGCCCATCAGTGCTTGAAGATACTTTGGATTTGCTTCTGAGTTTGACTTTATCGGAAATTTTTCCATTCTTCTCTCACTATCTGAAGTTCATGTAATAAGCCTGAAAAGCCCAAAATAGCTTTTTATCTTTTTGTAATTTCCTTCATATCTTCAAGACCTTTATAGCTCCCTGGAGTTGTTAAGGAGGTGGAGTTAAGACGATTTAAGGTGGAAGATTTCAAAGTGCACCTTTGCACTCTTATTTGAAAGGGAATATTTCTTTACTTTGTACTTCAGAGGAGAGGTTCTAGCAGCATTCTCCAAGTGATAATGACACAGAGGGTCTCCTCAGGAGGTCTGCAGCAGAATCAGAAGCAGTTCCTTGAGGTCTGACACTGGATGGACACCCTTGCTCCTCACCTCCCCAACCCCACCATTGCTCTCCTTGGCCCCCTGGGACCTGCATCACTTCTCACATCAGACTTCTCCCCTGCTCTCTGCAGCTGGATGGTAGAGCTCCTTTGCACCAGCTCCCCCCTCTTTTTCCTTAGAGAACTGCTGCACACGGGCACAGCAGGAGTTTTCCTCTTTGCAATCAAAGCAAAGCAAAGCATGATAAAGTTTCATGGCCAATCAAACACACTCCTCAACCATATGCTAAGTACGAGCTGCCCCTAACGAAGTCGCCTTTGTAGATAACCTTATGAGAAATACTTTGGGTCAGGAGACAAAAAAAGATGGACACAAACACAATGACAGAGTTGGCTAAGGAGGCAATCAGAGTGCTGAAATGTTTGTGAGCTTTCATTCCCTGAAGCTGAGAGCAGCAGCACAGGTGAGAGGAATGGGAATGAGCAAAGAGGAGTATTTAATCAGTAATCAATCATTAAACATTTTTGGTCTCAATCCATTTCTCCAACCCAGTGCTGGAGGAAAGCTGAGTTAGTGGCTACATGGTGACAGGTTTCTGTCTGGGGTTCAACCACAACGGTCTTTATTTGGCCCAACGTGGGGCACAAAGGGCTGAGATAAAGAAAGATCTGATCAGAGCATGTTAAAACAAGTTAGTTATTATTATTCTCTATATGGGTTTAACAGTCCCTGGTCACCATGTTGGTTGGTTTGGACTTAGAGCTATTCTTAGAACTCTGGGATGTCACACCTTCCTCTCTCCTTGTTTTGATGGCTGTCAACTAAGAGACAGTCTCAAGGGCATCATTGGGCTCTGCTGTGTGGCACTGATGGTGAGGGTGACCTTGAGCTTGCAGCCATCATAGTCATCATGAATTTTTAAGTTTTTTATGTCCTTGTGATGTTGAAACCTTTCTGGTCCTGTTGATGGGAACCAGCATGTTCCTGAATATGGTTTAGATCTGTTTTAGGATTACCTTTGACCCATGATTTTTTTCTGCTCTTACTCTTCTGTTCCTCTTTCTCCATCCCACCCGTAGGATGCACAGAAGAGAAAAGTGAACACCTGGTAGGTCTGTCCTACTTACACTGTTATAACAACCATCCATGATCCCACCAACAGTATGAAACAGAGCTCATGATGAGTCTGTAGTGCAGAGGGTCACAGATGGCTGTGTAGCAGTCATAGGCCATGGCAGCCATCAGAAGGCATTCGGTACCACCCAGCAAAACCAAGAAGTAGAGCTGGGCAGCACAGCCAAGGAAGGATATCCTGCCATCTCCCATCAGGAAACCCACCAGCATTTTTGGCAGTGACTGATGTGTCACAGATCTCCAGGAAGGACAAGTTCCTCAGGAAGAAATACATGGGGCTGTGGAGGCTTGAGTCCACCATTGTGATGAGTGCAATCAGGCTGTTCCCTGTGAGGACCACCAGGTAGATGAGGAGGAAGACTGTGAAGTGCAAGCCCTGCAGGCTGGAGTGTTCAGGAAATCCCAGGAGAAGGAATGCAGGTCCTGCAGTGTGATTCTCCAAGCCTTTTCTTTGGGGCATTTTCCCTCCACAGATCAATCCCAACAGCAGGCTCTTCGAGGGTGCTGATGGCCTGTCCACCATCCCATGGCAAGCCTAGAGAAAGGGGAAACATAACCCCCATTTTCAAACCTGGAAAAAAAAGAAGAGAACTCCAGGCCAGTCAGTCTCATCTCTATCTCCATTCTGTGATACTATGATCTCTGTACCTGGCAAGATTATGGAGCAGATCCTCCTGAAGGCTCTGCTAAGGCAAGCAGATAACAAAGGTGTGATTGGTGACAGCCAACACGGCTTCACTCAAGGCAAGTCCTGCCTGACTAATTTGGTGGCCTTTATCAGTGGGGTCACAGCCTTGGTGGAAAAAGGCAGAGCAACAGATGCCATCTACCTGGAACTGTGAAGAGCAGTCAACACTGTTCCACGCAACATTCTGGTCTCTAAACTGGAACGATAGGGATCTGATGGACCGATCAGTTGTTGGATAAGGAACCGGCTGGATGGTCACACCCAAATAGTTGTGATCAGTGCTCAGAGTCCAAATGGAGATGTGTGAGGAGTGGTGTTCCTCAAGGGTTGGTACTGGGACCAGTGCTGTTTAACATCTTGGTGATGTGGACAGTGGAATGGAGTGCACCCTCAGCAACTTTGCTGACAACACCAACTGTGTGGTGAACTCAACATGCTGGAGGGAAGGGATGCCATCCAGAGGGATGCTCCCCCACACCCTGGGGACGCTTTCTCAGTGGTGTCCCTCAGGGGGACCCAGGCACACGGCAAGAAACTTTGAAGCCTGTTGAGCAATTGTCATGGGCTCAGCATCAACCCCCCAGAGGGCTCATGACAGTTGTGAGCTGGGCTCCTGGGATGGAGGGAGCTGCTGGCAAGTGGGCAGTGCTGCAGAGAGACAGCTCTGGGCAGGAGAAGCTCCTCTACAGAGCGCAGCAGGGCTGAGGGCACTGCCAGGGTATCTTGAGGAGATGAGCAAGGCAGAGAGAGCTTCAAGGGGGTGAAAATGGAGGGGATGAGTGCCAGCTCAGTGGAGGAGAACCTTCTCAACTTTTGACATGGTGAGTGTCTGGTGCAGGGCAGTGCTGGTGCAATTCCTGGAGGCAGCATCTCCTCAAGCTGCAGAGCCAGAGCTGATGGGAGCTGTAAGGTGGGAAGGGGCTGGAGGTGGGGAATTGTGAAGAGGAGTGAGGGTGGGTGTGCAGGCTGTCCTTCAGAGCAGGGTCCTGCAGCCCAGGGGCTGTGTGCTGGGGCAGGGACTCTGCTGCCTGACAGGGCAGCTCTCAGCCTGCCTGGGGAGCTCCCTGGTGCTGGCAGAAGCTGTGGCTGGAGGGAGACAGGGAGGACAGGGCAGGGTCCTTGTGCTGTTGGGAGAGGGATGAATTGCTCAGGGCTGCTCACAGCTCCATCTGATGCCCAGAATATTTCTGCTAAACCGGTTCTTCAGCTCTAAGAATGCAGATGCTGATGACCCCTTTTTTTTAGCACTGCTTTGATATGACAAAGTTGACCAGTAGTGCTTTTCCCTGACCCCCTGATCCCTTGGGCTCACAGTTGCAGAGCAGACCTGACTCTGTAGATGCCTTCACACACAGGTTGTTTCTCACTACACAGTCAGCCAGCAGCACTCAGAGATGCAACCTTAGAGCTGAAATAAAGATCTCATAGAAAAGTGTGTGTGCCAGGAAAAGAAGATATGGAAATTGATGTTGCAGACATGTTTCCCCTAATTTTGTTCATTTTCCTCTTTGATCAGTGCTCCATGGTGAAAAGTCCAACAGCAGCTTCATCACTGCGTTCCTACTCCTGGCGTGTGCAGACAGGTGGGAGCTGCAGCTCTTGCACTTCTGGCTCTTCCTGGGCATCTACCTGGCTGCCCTCCTGGGCAACGGCCTCATCATCACCACCATTGCCTGTGACCACCACCTCCACACCCTCATGTACTTCTTCCTCCTCAACCTCTCCCTCCTCGACCTGGGATCCATCTCCACCACTCTGCCCAAAGCCATGGCCAATTCCCTCTGGGACAACAGGGACATGTCCTACAAAGGATGTGCTGCACAGCTCTTGTTCTTTGTCTTCTTCAGCACAACAGAGTTTTATCTTCTGACCATTATGTCCTACAACCGCTACGTGACCATCTGCAAACCCCTGCACTACAGGACCCTCCTGGGCAGCAGAGCTTGTGTCCACATGGCAGCAGCTGCCTGGCACACTGGGTTTCTCACTGCTCTGCTGCACACAGCCAATACATTTTCACTGGCCCTCTGCCAGGGCAATGCCCTAGACTAGTTCTTCTGTGAAATCCCCCAGATCCTCAAGCTCTCCTGCTCACACTCCTACCTCAGGGAACTTGGGCTTCTTCTGGTCAGTGCCTGTTTTTCATTTGCGTGTTTTGCTTTCATAGTGGTGTCTGATGTGGAGATCTTCAGGGCCTTGCTGAGGATTCCCTCTGAGCAGGGACAGCACAAAGCCTTTTTCCACATGCCTCCCTCACCTGACCATGTTCTCCCTGTTCATCAGCACTGCCATCTTTGCCTACCTGAAGCCCCCCTCCATTTCCTCCCCATCCCTGGACCCGTTGGTGTCATTTGTGTACTGGGTGGTTCCTCCAGCAGTGAACCCCTCTTTTATAGCTCAAGGGTTCTCTGAGTAAGCTGATGACTGATATTTTTCAGCAGCCATAGACCACCTCCTTTCATCTACAATTGGCTGAAGGTGTATGCCATGAACTGTCAAGTTTTTTTTTTCTCATTTTCTTTTTATTTCCTTTTTTCCACCTAGCAAGTTGTTCTTTTTAAGAAAAGGGTAGTATTCGTACTTCATATATACGAACATCAAGGAGCAAGTTTTGAAAGCACAGGAGCAGGGTGTCCAAGTGTGCCGAAAGGCAAGCCGATGGGGAAGATTACTGGTCTGGCTGAACAGGGAGACTTTGAAAGAAATTAGGGTTAAGAAGAGGGCCTACCGATTATGGAAAAAAGGGCTAACTACTCAGGAGGAATTTAGGAATATAGTTAGGTCGTGTAGAAAGAAAATTAGAGAGACAAAGGCACAACGTGAACGGAATCTCGCCATCTCTGTGAAGGATAACAAAACGTCCTTCTACAGATACATCAATGGCAAAAGGAGGGGCAAGGAAAACATCCATTCTTTACTGGACATGGGCGGGAATATAGTTGTCAAAGATGAAGAAAAGAAACACCTTCTTTGCCTCAGTTTTCAACAATAAGACAGGTTATCCTGAGGACAGCTGGCTTCTGGAGCTTATAGAAAGAGACAAGAATCTAAAAAGCCCCCCTGTAATCCAGAAGGAAACAGTCAGTGACCGACTGAGCTGCTTGGATCCCCATAAGTCTATGGGACCAGATGGGATACACCCAAGGGTGATGAGAGAGTCAGCAGAAGAGCTCGCCAAGGCTCTCTCTATCATCTACCAACAGTCCTGGCTCACTGGGGGCATCCCAGATGATTGGAAGTTGGCAAATGTCACGCCAATCCACAAAAAGGGCCGGAAGGAGGACCCGGGAAACTACAGACCCGTCACCCTGACCTCAGTGCCTGGCAGGGCTATGGAGCAGATCATCCTCAGTGCAATCACACAGCACCTGCAGGATGGGCAAGGGATCAGACCCAGCCAGCACGGGGTTAGGAAGAGCAGGTCCTGTCTGACCAACCTGATCTCCTTTTATGATCGGGTGACCCGCCTGGTGGGTGAGGGGAAGGCTGTGGATGTGGTCTACCTGGACTTCAGCAAGGCCTTTGACACCGTCTCCCACAGCATACTCCTGAAAAAGCTGTCAGCCCACAGCTTGGACAGGGGCACTCTGCGTTGGGTTAGGAACTGGCTGGAGGGCCGGGTCCAGAGAGTGGTGGTGAACGGTGCTGCATCCAGTTGGCGGCCAGTCACTAGCGGTGTCCCCCAAGGATCAGTACTCTGCCCAGTTCTGTTTAATATCTTTATTGATGATTTAGATGAGGGGATTGAGTCTATAATCAGCAAATTTGCAGATGACACTAAGCTGGGGGGGAGTGTGGATCAGCTGGAAGGCAGGAGGGCTCTGCAGAGGGACCTGGATAGGTTGGAGAGCTGGGCTGATTCCAGTGGGATGAGGTTCAATAAGGCCAAGTGCCGGGTCCTGCACTTTGGCCACAACAACCCCATGCAGCGCTACAGGCTGGGGACAGACTGGCTGGAGAGCAGCCAGACAGAGAGGGACCTGGGAGTTTGGATCGACAAGAAGTTGAACATGAGCCAGCAGTGTGCCCAGGTGGCCAAGAAGGCCAATGGCATCCTGGCCTGTATCAGGAACAGCGTGGTCAGCAGGTCCAAGGAAGTGATTCTTCCCCTGTACTCAGCGCTGGTGAGGCCACACTTTGAGTACTGTGTCCAGTTCTGGGCCCCTCACTATAGGAAGGATATTGAGGTCCTGGAGCAGGTCCAAAGGAGGGCAACCAGGCTGGTGAAGGGACTCGAGCACAGATCCTATGAGGAGAGGCTGAAGGAGCTGGGGCTGTTCAGTCTGGAGAAGAGGCGGCTCAGGGGAGACCTCATCACTCTCTAAAACTACCTGAAAGGAGGTTGTAGCCAGGTGGGGGTTGGTCTCTTTTCCCAGGAAACTATCAACAAGACATGGTCTTAAGTTGTGCCAGGAGAGGTTTAGGTTAGATATTAGAAAGAAATTCTTTACGGAGAGAGTGATCAGACACTGGAATGGGCTGCCCAGGAAGTAGTGGATTCTCTGTCCCTGGAGATATTTAAAAAGAGGCTGGATGTGGCACTCAGTGCCATGGTCTAGTAACCGCAGCGGTAGTGGATCAAGGGTTGGACTTGATGATCTCTGAGGTCCCTTCCAACCCAGCCAATTCTATGATTCTATGATTCCATGATTCATCCCTGTTGTAGAATGTTGTAGAATACCCTGGAATCAGGGTGTGCACAATTCCATGTCTGTGTATATAATCCCTTATCTGAGGCCAATTACATCGGCCCTTATTACTGACCTTATGCAGCTGGGATTCGTTCTCTATAGGTAAACACACCAGGTGTCCAGTGTCCAGTAATAAGTTATGTTAGTGCAAGGTGGCAGGGGTGGTGGTGGACCAGAAGATCAACGTGAACTGTCAGTGTCCGTGTGCAGCCCAGAAAGAAAACTGTGTCCTGGGATGCATCAAAAGAAGCACAGACAGCAGTTGGGGGAGGTGTTTTCCTTCCCCTCTACTATGCTCTTGTGACACCCCACCTACAGTACTGTGTCCATTTCTGGAGTCCCCAGCATCAGAAGGACAAAGAGCTCCTTGAGCATGTCCAGAGGTGTCAGAGGATATGAATGCACGGATCCCAATTGCAGTGAAAATTCAGAATGATTTTTGCGTGGTTCGCTACACTTTTATAGCATTCCAATATCTATTGATTGATTTATAGGTTACATCTAAAAGTGCTCTGTCTGGAAGCATTGTGAAAATAGTACATTTTGATATATAAACATGCACTAACATAAATCCTTATCTAACCATTTCCCACCAAAGGCACCTGGTACCAATACACAACATTCCTCAGGAGGCACATTCCTCAGGATATTTACAGCACTCTGTTCCCCTCAGGGTCAAACAGTATCTGGCAGTCCACCAGGCACCTTCTGTCCCACACAGCATCTACTTTTCTGCTGTTCTTTTACAATTTGCTGCTTTTAAATTTGAAAGACACAAGTGAATCATCTTTTCTTCCATTTTCCTGTAGAAAAGCAGAAAATTTGCTAAATCCAATAATTACCAAATTTATCATTTCTGTCAAAATCATCAGACCCAGATCCTCAAACTGTTTTCCATAGCAGATTCTTTTCATGCACCACAGGTACTTTGTCCCCATCTACTGTGTGTAGAAGATCTGACTGAGCAGGACCAGCTCGATTGATGGAACCCCTGGTGTTAACTAACCAGGTAGCTTTTGCCAAGTGCTTGTCGCAGTTTTTAAAGGTTCCACCACCCATTGCCTTTAAGGTAGTTTTTAACAGTCCATTGTACCTTTCCATTTTCCCTGAGGCTCGTGCACGATAGGGGATATGGTATATCCACTCAATACCATGTTCCTGTGAACCATTGTTTAGGATTTAACCAACTCAGATCATTATTCAGTGATTGCAATATTTTGTCCATATGCATATCTTGTAATTGTAGCACTTGTTGTTCCAACTGATGTTTTAGGGTCTGTAGATGATGTTTGACTGACCCATCAAAGGCTCCTTGCAGATGAGCTTTTACAACATCCCACTCATGTAATGAACTGTTCCATTCTAAGGATGTGACACACAGATCTCACTTATGTTATTCCCAATCACACTGTAACATTACATATGTCTGCAGTGCAGCTTGTTGTTCACCCAGCCAAATCACACTAGCCTCTAGCACATCCAGTCTCACCAGAATTTTCTCATCTATTGCTGTTTGCATTTTCATATCCTCGGTCACATTTAACAGCATGTTTAACTTCCTGCACCATTTGAATTGATGTTGTTAGTGCTACGACCGAAGCAGCCGTGGAACTGATAATGACAATCGCTGATATAATGGCAAATATTAGCCAGCCTAAAAATCGCCTGGTCCTTCTCTTAACATCTATTTCATTGCTGTGTAACACTCAATATATGATCTAATCAATTTTCCCTTTCCCACGTCCTGGTCAAGTTCACAAGAAACCACAGTTCAGACCTCTGTCGAAACGGTGTCACTAAGAACTTATTTCTTATATCTCCAGGCTGAATACATGTCTTAAAAGTGATATTTTTAAAAGCTAATTCTAAGTAATTACTCTTCTGTCTAATATGTAAATTATCTACATTAGTAATCCCATATACCTAAGGATAAGTAGCACAAATAGTCATAGAGTGACCATAAACACGAAAAACCATGGGATTATTGCCTTCATTTCAAGTTATCTGAGCCTTAGTTCTGTTTACAAAAGGCAATGCTGTTCTCCATAGATTAGCTTGGACCATACTGGCAGCATGGTTTTGATACACTTGCAATTTGGGTCCAAAATATCAGTTTTCTTCCAAAGCGAGGACATTCTGTCCGTGCTGGGTGATGCCAATAAGGACCATTCCCTTTGTTAGGGGGAAATGCAAGGTGCAGCCTGCAGTGCGTTATTGATGCAGTGTAGAAAGCAGCTGCCGTAGGAAAAAGAGGCTGCTGCGGGCTTTCTGAAAGGGACACTTGTAATGCGTTGCTCCTCCTGCCCCTAAGGGAAGGTGTCCTGCAGGCAGGGCAGGAACAGGCTCACTGCCGGTGCCCCCATCTCCTTGTGTGACGGGACAATCGCTGCCAGCGCTCAGGGCTCCCCGCAGAGCCCCCCGATGATGCTGGTGCCATGCATGAATGAAGTGGGATGAAGTGGCAGCGTGGGGACATGAGTGAGCTGAACGAGCAGCAGCTGCTGGATGGAAAGTAGAATTGGTGGCACTGACAAGGTGTTGGTGACAAGGTGTTGGAGGCAGATTATCCCAGACCCTTCCCAGGGAGCCAATGAGAGAAATGTTGTGTTTGGGGAGGTGAGGAGCAATGCAGTCCACACCCTGTTGAACCTCAGTGGTTTTTCATCAGTGTCCAGGCTTCTTGAAGTGTCATTCTGCCCCAATACCAATTAAATATAAATTTCTCAAAAGAAAAGCAATGAAATAGATCCTCTGAATTATTTTTATTTGTTGCTTTTTGTAATCTTCCTCCACACTGGAACGTCTCCAATTAGCTGTGTGAGTCTTGAAGATGTGAAAAACACCACAGGGTGAGACATGGATGCTCGGTACTGTAATGGAGCCCATGGTGCTGGTGGGACTGAGTCTATGATCCCAAGGTATTAACAGGAGATTGAAAAAAAATCTCTCAAGAAGTTAAAGATAGAATAAAACCCAAAAGTACTTTGAAGAAGTAATGGGCCCCTACGTGGGTCATTACTGATGGAGCTTCCCCAGGGACTTGTCAGAGCAGATCACTGGAGGCCATGGTTGCAGGGAGGCAAAGGCCCTGGGAAAGATGCTCTGAAGCCACAGATATTATTTATTTATTTATTTATTTATTTTAAGGAGTAGAGGCCAAATTCTGAATGCCAGGAGAAGGGAAGTCAGAGCCTCATGACCCCTCACTTGGGTCAGGACTCTTCCTGGGGGCAGTGGGTTGTGAAGATTGGCAATAAAAATTGTAGGAAAATTTCACACTACCTCCCAGCTACCTCAGGAAAGGGAGAGGAGGAAACCAAGTGCAGAGCATCAACATAAACTTCTGCCTGGTGGTGCTGATACAGTGACCATTTCTAAAGTCACCTTTCCAGACACAGACTTTCCAAACAAAGGCTATTCCCATTCCTCTCCAATTGTCCCCTTCTCCTACCCTTTGTTCAGTCAGATGCCTCTCCCCTGGGCTGCTGCTTTGAGCAGCAGGTTGTTCAAAGATCACCTGTCTTTCAGCACCCTGGTTGTCTCTTTATCCACCTCTGTCATGATGATCACATCTTTCTTTTCCCATCTGTCTCTCTAAACCATTTCTGATCAGATTCTTCTTCACTTTCTCTGCTTGACTTTTCTTGGCTTGCACAAAGGAAAACTCCTGCTGTGCCCATGTGCAGTCAGTTCTCTAAGGAGAGCAGGTGGGAGGTGGTGCAGTGGAGCTGTAACCTCCAGCTGCAGAGAGGAGAGGAGAAGTCTGATGCAAGGACAAGGGATGGAAGTCCCAGGTGGGACATGAATGCAATGGTGGGGCTGGGAAGGTGAGAAGTAAAGTTTCCCACACAGTGTTAGACCTCAAGGGACTTTTGTCACCTCTTCTCTAAAATGAAAATTATGAGATGATCTCTTAAAATATTAAAAAATCCTCCCACAAACCGTTTTCCTTAATCACAGTATGAAATGTTGCTCCTAAACTATTGTGGGAAAACCTCTCCAATTATCTGTACAAGTCCTGAAGATGTGAAGAATATCCCATGGAGACCTATGGCTCTTTACTGAACTCTGTATTTCAATGAGCCCCAGGGTGTGTTTGCTGCCGAGTTCATGATCCTCAGGTGCTGAGAGATGAATGAACAAACTGCTCAAGAAGTCAGAATGGAACCTGAAAGTACCTTGAAGCACTGATTGGGCCCACTGAGGCCCATTGCTTCCAGAGAATCCCCAGGGCCTTATTAGAGCAGATCACTGGAGGCCATGATTGCAGGGAGACAAAGGCTCAGTAAATGTGGCTCTGAAGCCAAAGAGTTTTATTATTTATTATTTTTTTATTAAGCAGTGAGGCCACTCTCTGAACCCTAGGCAATGGGAAGGCAGAGCCCATCCCTCACTTGTGGGTCAGGATTCTTCCTGGGGACAGTAGGGTGTGAAGATCAATAATGTCAGAAAATGTACACCACCTCCTGGCTACCCCAAGATGGGACATGGAGCAAACCAAGTCCAAAGCCTCAAGAAAGAGTTTTTCCTGATGGTGGTGATACAGTGACCATTTCTGATGTAAACCATTTAAAAAATAATTGATTCTTGAGTAAGTTTCTTCCTTAAGCTTACATATCAAACACATTTACATATCTAAAGACGGTAAACAGGAAAACAAGTCTCCTGGCGCCTGGCATTTTGGGCTAGACAAGAGAAAATTAACATATCTAAATCGACTGATAAGTTGTCCCCGGAAGAATGCTCTGCTCCGAAACTATCGGTCTACCAGTAACTCGCACGAGGGAGAAATAAGGGGGGGCTCGCTCCCCTTTTTCATTATAAAAATACCCCTGAAAAGAAGCCTGCCGGAAGCCTGCCTTCCAGCCTACCAGCCCACAACACGGAGAAAGCCACGCGTGAACCAGCGGGCCCCGAAGAACTTCGTGCACCCGACGCAGAACCCTGAGGCAAAAGCGGCGGAGCGGTTTTTTTTTCCTTCACACTGCTACAGCAACGCGGTAACCGAACTGACTCTCTTCCCCGTNTGCTTCAGCTGATGCCCATTGGTCCTCACCCTCCCATCATGCACAACCAAGAAGGACCTGGTTCCATTTCTTGCTGATACCAAATGAGTTATCATAGAATTATAGAATATGCCAAGTAGGAAGGGACCCATCAGGTTTATCAAGTTCATCTCTTTTCTTTGTAGGGAATCCCCAGGATCACACCATGAGCCTGAAAGCATCATTCAAACACTTCTTGAACTCAGGCAGGCTTGGTGCTGTGGCCACTTCCTCAGGGAAGTGGTCTTTGCTTGGAAGCAATGAAATTGTTCCATCGCTTAACTGCCCTTTAGGGAAAAACCTTTCTTTGGTATGTAATCTAAACCTCCCCTGATTCAGCTTCCTATCATTTCCCCAAGTCTTTTCATTGGTCAAAGGAGTGAAGAAATCAGAACCAGACCCATCTCTTCCCTTCATGAGGATCCGTAGACTGCAATGGGGTCTCCCCTCAGCCTTCCTTTCTCCCAAATGATCTCAGCTGCTCCTCAGAAGTCATCCCCTCCAGACCCTTCACCATCCTTGTTGCTCTGCTTTGGACACTCTCCAGCACCTTCATGCCTTTTTCTATACTGGGGTGCCCAAAACTGCACACAGTACTCACAGTGAGGCTGTACCAGTGCAGAGTAGAGAGGGACAGTCACCTCTCTGGACTGGCTGGTGACAATGTGCTTGATGCACCCCAGGACAAGGTTGGCCCTCCTGGCTGCCAGGACACACTTCTGGCACATGTCCAGTTTGCCATCAACCAGGGCCCCCCAGGTCCCTCTCTGCCTTGCTGCTCTCCAGCCACTTATTCCCCAGTCTGTACTTGCCACCAGGGTTGCCCCATCCTAGGTGCAGAAAACATTCTGTATTCTAACACTGTTATATCCTTATAAAGTTTTAAAAGAGACTGTTCTATGGCCAAAAGCCATATTTTTTCTAGATGTGTACATTTATAGAATGATTTATTGTTTCCTGTTGTTTCTACTGATGATATTCATGTAACTGAGATGAAATTTGATTCATACCAACGTTCTGATGGGCTGGTAAAAGGAAAATGGAAATGGAAGGGTGGTTATGGTCATAATGATCTCTAGCATGTGACTGTAATATGAAAACTGTTTTGTTTTTGTCCTAGAGTCATAGAATGGTTTGGGGTAGAAGCACCTTTAAAGGCCATCTGCAACTGGATCAGGTTGCTCAGAGCCCCATCCAACCTGACCTGGAATGGTTCCAGGGATGGGGCATCTCCCACCTCTCTGGGCAACCTGGGCCAGGGTCTCACCACCCTCAGTGTAAACAGTTTCTTTCTTACTTCTGTTAAAATAATTTATTTAATTCAGTTAGCACAGAACCCATCAAATTCAAGATGGTTTTCTTTACATGGTCTAGAAGGATTAATTTTTCTGTTGATCATTTTAATGTTCTGCAGAATTCTGCAGTGGCTGAGAAGATTTTTTAATACTGTTTAGTGTATTGGGGGGGAGTTTACAGGTTATTTTTTTAATAACCTTTAATTAACAGAAAGCAAAATTCTCTGCATTTAGGTGACACAATTTAGACATCAACAGAAGTGAAGTTTGGTCCCTCTCTACAACATTTCTTGGTTGTCTCTACAACTCCCTTCAAGGAGGTTGTAGGGAGGTGGGTGCTGGGCTCTTCTCACAAGTGCACAATGATAGAACCAGGCAAGGTTTAGTCCAGATCTGAGGATGAATTTCCTTCCTGACAGAGCAGTCAGGTGTAGGAATGGGCTGCCCAGGGAGGTGGTGGAGTCCCCATCCCTGGAGGGATTTAAGAGCCATGTGGATGAGGAACTGCAGAACATGCTCCAGTGGGTGATGCAGATATTGATATATGTATTTCATTTGGGGTTTATTTATAGGGGGCATGGTGATACAGATACCTTTATTTTATTAGGGGGAGGTGTGTTGATGATGATTGGACATAGTGATCTTAGGGGTCTTTTCCAACCATAATAATTCTGTGATTGATTCAGAAATCTGCTTTATTCTCACTTCCAGCTTGGGCACAGATTATATTGTGAATGTGAACAAACTGCTCTAACTTTGGGCCTTGTTAGACTACATGATGTGGTGTTAGAAGTCACTTTACTCACCAGGCTCCCCTCACACATGCATCTTTTAAAGCGCTGACACACTTAGGTTGCACTGGAAATGTACTGATAATGTTGACCTACGTGCTTGTGGAGCTCAGAGAAAGGACAGCCTCAGTTTCTTGGCACAACTGAAGCTTCGTGAGACCCTGTTGAAGCTTGATGTGATAAAACGTACGGATGATTTTGGTTTTCACCTTACTGTGGTGTCTGTATAAAATATTCCCCTCTCCCTTAGAATTTGTTACCAAGTTTACAAATAGCTGGACGGTCAAGGCATTTCTTAAAGATTGTTCTTTTTCTTTCTTTCTTTCAGATAGCACTGCTTTTTCATCATCAACCCCCCATGCTTTCCAGATTAATTTTAACAGTTTGTACACAGCTTTGTGAGAGCAGCAGAAATCTGATCAAGCCACTCTCCTTCTTTACATGCTTCTGCATCAGAACAGCAACATCCAGACCTACATGTTGGCACAAACAGACATAGAAAGTCTTGTAAGTATTGCTCTGCTTGCTGCTCTCCTCACAAGGGCTTGGGAGGTTGTATGTCACCAGCTGCCTGTGACCCCTGTTCTGTGTTGGGGTGGTAGGTTCTGGCTCACTTATTTGCTGGTACTAGCTCACTTTCTCATTTTTATTACATCATCTCAGGAGTATGATGCAAAGCAGGACACTGCAGAAGATCATAGATCATAGGATGGCTGAGGTTGGAGGGGACCTCAGAGCTCATCTCCTCCAACCTCCTTGCCATGGGCAGGGACACCTCTCATCCAGACAAGGATGCTCAAAGACTCATCCAACCTGGCCTTGAGCACATCCAGGGAGGGGGCAGCCACAGCTTCTCTGGGCAATCTGCTCCAGAGTCTCAGCACCCTCCTGCTGAAGAACTTCTTCCTCAGATCCAGTCTGAACCTCTTCTCCTTCAGTTTAAAACCACTTCCCCTTCTCCTGTTGCTGGACACTCTTCTGAAAAGTCCCTCTCCAGCCTTCCTGTAGGTTCCCTTCAGGAATTGGAAGGCAGCTCTGAGTTTCCCATGGAGTCTTCTCCAGGCTGAACAACCCCGTCTTCCTCAGTGTCTGGGGGTAGGAGATTACTGACCCATTGCAGGAGATCAGTGGACAACACGCAGATTAATGTAATCAAAGTATTGCCGTTTATTGAGAGTAGCAGTAGCCCTTTTATACACAGTCAGGCTGATAACATAATATAAGCATATTGCTGATTGGTACAACACATTTTTCATATGCCACAGGGCACTATCTAACTGATTAAATACAACTGTTTATGCGCTGTCTATGCGATGCTTTCCCATCCTGTTTTTCTTCTTTTCTGCTGCCAAGTTCCTTATCTTTTGCCCATAGCTGATCTTTTAATAACCTTGCAGCTGGGCCTCAAGGCCCTTAGCTCACTCTGGCTAATGCTAAGTAGTCAGGATCGCTCACATGTGCATTTTCTTCCAAAAACTGCTCCAACAACCCACTTGCTGTTTGTAAGAGCAGTTATCCCCCAGATTGCAGATAAAAATGGCAGTGAGATACCTGCTTGTGACAAACAAGCTCTTTCTGTTAAAAATGTTTGCTTTGGCTGCTGAGTTGGGCTGCACTGCTATGTGCTCTGCATTTTCTTGCTGCTCAATGAATCTGGACTGAAATAATGTATGTGAGGATGTATTTATATTAACTGATGGGAAAGCAATATTTTTTCCTGTGTGTTACGATCCATGCTATTATTTTATATTTTGATTTTGAGGAAAAATCATCCACTACTCATAGGCGTCGCATGAATTTACAAAAATAACAGGCTTTATGATTTAAGCAAATTACAAAGATTTATTTTAGGGAAAGTAGACAATAACGCCACTTTTAAGAGGAGAGAATTTACACAAATTAGTCACTTGGAGAGAGAGTCGAAAAGAAAAGAAAAGAAAAGAAAAGAAAAGAAAAGAAAAGAAAAGAAAAGAAAAGAAAAGAAAAGAAAAGAAAAGAAAAGAAAAGAAGGATTAGTTAAGTTGTATCACCATCCTGCCGGTCTTGGCCTCTGGCTGGAGTGGGGGGGACGAAGGACCCATCCTTCCTGCTGGGTTGATATCCTCGGGAAGAAGAGCCGCGCTTCTCCTTTTCTCTTGGATTTTTTTTATACAGCAAAAAAGGGTTCTGTCTTTTGCATAAATGACTGGCACACACTTGCCAAAGATGACACAGGCTTTTCCCATCCCAAGATTTATCCTTATCTTTCAGTCTTTGCTGTCCTGCTAATTTCATTTCCTTTTGTCTGGACCATGCACCAGGAGGGACCTGATAAGAACTCTTATCTTTAGGTGTCTGTCAGGTATAGTGAGGTAAAGATCTGTTAATTGAGAGTATGCTTGGTATAACTTAAAAGAGCAGAGAGAAGAAAAGAAAAGAAAAAAAAACTGATTCAAGAGACATATTTTGTATTTGTAAAGTGTTTACATCACTGTGGTATAAATTTAGCTTAAGCAGGTTACTTTTGTGGCTGTGAAGATTTGGATTTTGTTGTATACTACTGACAAACTATTTAAAACTCTGCTGGGTAAACTATTGCTGACCTTGGACTGAATATAGCACCTGCAATTTTCAGTGTCTGTTATTACCTGCCCCTTGTTTTGGGGATTAAAAGTAACTTTCACATGATATTTGTGTCTGACCAGTTAAAAGCTGCTCCTGATGGAGGAATGTCAGCAGAAAAGAAATGGGGTGTTGAGTCTTTGCTCCCGAGGAACAAATGATGGGACAAGAGGAACCAACCTCAAATTGTGCCAGGGGAGGTTTAGATTGGAGCTTGGGAACAATTTCTCCCTGGAAAGAGTTTCCAGGCCCTTGCCCAGGATGCTCAGGGCAGGGGTGTAGTCCCCATCCCTGCAGGGCTTTCAGAGCTGTGGAGATGTGGTGCTGAGGGCCATGGGGCAGTGGTGCCCTAGGCAGTGCTGGGTTAATGGTTGGACTGGGTGATCTTCACGGTCCTTTCCAACCAAAATGATTCTGTGATTTGAAGTGGTTATTTTCTCAGTACATGGCTGGACAGTCCTGGTGTGTAACAGTATGGATAAGTTTTAATGTGTGGGAATGACATGCAGGTGTAAAAATGCATTTTGGTTACAATTTGAGGTTGAATTTTAATAAAAGTCAAAATTTCATTTCATCTTCTAACTCTTTCTTATTTCAGTGGGGGTTTTTGTTCTGAGAACTGAAATACTCATCCTAAAGCAGTGTGTCCCTCAGCCATCTGTATGCAACAGAAAAACTGTTCAGGGGAGGAAGGGTTACAGAAACTGTGTGACCTGGTTCTGTTTTCAGGTGGAAATGGCAGGCAGATAGAGTTGTTGATTGTGTCCTTGAGGTTGCTCAGGTATGGAGATGGAGAGAAGACTGAAAAAAGCCTGGAAAGGAAAATGTAGTGAGGGGAATGAAAAGGGGAAGGCCTTTCAGGAACTTTTGAGATGTTTTTAGGGCAGGAAGACTGGATACAGTGATTTGGGGAGACAAATCACTCCTCAAACTGAGAGGGATTGAGTATCTACTCAGAAATCTTGGTAAAAGTAGTTTCCAATGGGAATGTGCCAGTATCAGGATCAAGGTGCCCTTTTTTTAATATAGTTTGGAGAAACACTTAGGACTTGGAGCACTCCAGAAGCGTGAAGACATTTTTTTCAATGACAGTTTGGCTTAATATTCATGACACCTAATTTTTTGGCCTAAAAATTAACAGAGGAGTTGTGTTGGGTCATTCTGAAGGACTACACATGTATTTGGGAGACATCTTCAAAACTCAGAAGTGGTCGCAGTGGTTACCTTCAGGAAGTCTTTTTGTGTTCTCCTTGCAAAGTCAAGTTGTAAATGAAATTCTTTGGTAGTTTTATGTTGCTACCTGCTATATAGAATCACAGAATTCTTTGGGTTGGAAGGGACCTTTAAAGCCAGGGACGTCTTTGACTCCATCAGGTTGCTCAGAGCCCTGTCCAACCTGACCTGGAATGGTTCCAGGGTCTGTTGCTATATTCTAAGTAGATATTCTAGGACAACTTGGTCTTTGATCCCAAGACCTATCGTCTCAAAACACAATTACATCAGCTGGAGTTCTAACTGAGGAGAGGTGCTTGTGAAGGATACTTTGAAATGGTAAAAAAAGGATATTTGAAAGAGGGGAGATTTAGATGAGATATTGGGAAGAAATTCTTTGGTGTGAGGGTGCTGAGCCCAGGTTTCCCAGAGACGCTGTGGCTGCCCCATCCCTGGCAGTGTCTCAGGTCAGGTTGGATGAGGCTCGGAGCAACCTGGGCTGGTGGGAGGTGTCCCTGCCCATGGTAGGGGGTGGGAATTGTATGAGCCTTCGAGTCCTTTCCAACCCAAACCATTCTGTGAAGGGTGTTTGCAACAAGTAAATATTTCTGCCCTCTGCTTTTCTTGTGGTGTTGTCTTGACTCTGCCCGAAGCATCTGTCAAAAAAAGTTTTGTGGCCTGCAGCATTTACATCGATCTCTTTGGTTTTAATAGAAACTGATGTTTGGTTTAATATGTTCCAACTGTTTTGGGACTGCTTGATGGTAAGAGAACATTCTGGTAACTTCAGAGCCTTGTGAAGCACTTGGTGCAGAGTAGGTTTCACATGATTCATCCTGCTGCTCTTAGTCTGTTTGGAAAAACAGCAGATCTTTAGGTGTCTAGAAGCTTCCTGGAACGTTCTTCATCTCAGCCGCTATCTTGGAACTGTGATTTTTTTTTTCTCCAGTTCCGTTTTTATCCAGGGTATTTTGTGATTGAGGCCTGTTTCTGCAGCTTGGGGAAGCCACGTTGTACTGAGGCAGTGGAAAGCTAATTTTCAGTTGGTAGAGAGACAACATTTTCATCTGGATTAACTTTAGCCTAGCATTCAGGTATGTTTGCTATTGCAATGAAATCTCATTTTCATTATTATTGCAAGACTTTGGCTTTTGCTCTTCATCCTGGTGGAAATGTTGCAAGACCTCGGGCTGAACTCTCATCCTAATGGCAGTTCTCTTTGGCTGTCTATCATCCAGAATTGGAAAACCAGGTCTTTTCTAGTCTTAACCTGCCCCAAACTGGTTCTTTTCTGTGATTCTCTCCATGCACCAAAAGGGGATTTGAGTTTCAGATCTCTAAAGTGCCTTTGTGCACCTCAGCTCCAATTTTTGATGAGGAAAGTCCTTTCAGATCAGGCTTCTGAAGATGTGTGAAGATCTCGTTGAACTTTTTTCTTTTACCATAGTCTAGAGTGGAAATAAAGCTTTTCAGAGCCTTTGGTAACTGATATGGCTGGTAATGTCGTTTATTAGGAATTGAAACTGCATGTCTGACCACAAGAAAGAATGTCTTTATACTCTGGTGGAGGCAGCATGAAATAGATGGAAGGTGTTTGAATAACCCACGTCACTCTTTAGGGGTGGTTATTTCAAGAGGGAGAACTTGGTGTGATATTCCTAAGGGCAGGGTGACACACAGGAGGTTTGGAGTCTCCTCTCTTTGTCTGAGGTGTTTGGAAGACTTAGGTAACACAAAGGGTTTTTTTTCCTTCCTGAAAGGTTCTACCAATTCTTGAAATTCTGTATCATGTGGAAGAAAGGAATTCCCACCACGTTTACATGGCTCTTTTCATTCTGATGATCCTGACAGAGGATGATGGCTTGAACAGGTCCATCCACGAAGTGGTGAGTTGTTCTTTTGGTAAATAATCCTTCAGCTCTAAAGTGTTCCAATACTAATTTGGAAGAGATATTTTGAGTAGAGAGAATTCTTTTGAATACTTCTTTTGAAACATCTGTAGATGTTTCCTCAGCAGAGGCTGTGGTCATCCAAAGTTGATGGCATATCCATATTTCTTAAGGACTAACCCAAAATTCTCCTCTTTTAGAGGAGATACTGCATATAGCCTTTTTTTCCCTTCCTTTTTTGGTGTTGCCTGTTGGAAATTAAAGTAGTTGTAGCCAGGTTGGCTGCCCCAGAGATGCTGTGTGTCTGCCCTGGAAGTGATGGGGCTTGAAAAAAAAAGAGAAAACTTTCTTTGTTTCTCTTGAAAAACTTTGCTCAACCAGTTTCATGCTGAGAGGAGATTTTGATGGGAATTTTATTTTCCAGGCTGAATGTTACTTTCTGTTGCCCCTTGTTGAAACCTTCAACAGTGCTCTCCAAAAGTCACCAAAATAAACTCTAATATAGGCAAGAGGGTTGATGACTGTGATACCAGTTCTTAAATATTCCTTATTGTAGGAAACAGGTGCCAAGGTTCCAGCAATCCACCAATTGCCAGGCAATGAGCATGAGCTTGTGCTCAGCCCACCTGTGCCCAGTCAGGGCTGGCCCCAGCTGCAAATGAGCAGCATTAGGGGGCCAATAAAAGGTGGGGCTTAAGGCACATGCTCAGCTCATTCCTGAGCTAGCAGCAGGAGAGACTGGTCTGGTTCAGAACACCAGTACTGGCTGAGATCAACCACTGCTATACATCTACTTATCTCAGAGCTCTGCGCTCTTCAAGAAGTTCGTCCAGCTGCATCTGGTGGAGAATGCGGGCATAGACCTCGGTCTAGCCGCTCCCCGGATGAACTTGGAGAGAACTAACTTTCATCAAGGGACAGCCCAAGGAGTCGGGTAAGAAGATCTTCTACTTTCCCCTCCGTATTATCAGTCCACCTAGGAAAATGGGTCTGTCTTTGAGCACTCAGAAGCCAGCAGCATGCACGAGGGAGCAGGAACGCTCTTCTCCCCCGTCCGCAGAAGCTGCTTGGGACCTTTGGGTGGAGGATAACCGCTTGCTGGGAACCATCCATACCGAAGAGACAAGCAAGGGCATTATCGGCTTAGAAGGTACATGGGGGCTGGTAATCAACACCCTGACAGATATAAAAGTTGAAGCGGAAGCTGCTATTGCTGCCGTCGCAGTGCTTCCACCACGGCCTGACAATAACACCGCATCACCGCCACCAAAAGCGGAATCCGGCGATGTCGCTCCTCCCCCTGAGAGTGGTAAAAGCTTGAACACCTTTCTGGGGCTCAGCAACAGCAAGCCTGCCATTAAGGGCATGACGGGACGGTCGCATTGTTCCATAGCGGAATTTTTGTCTGACATCGGTCCGGAGGAGGAGGAAGAAGCTCCCGCTCCGAGCACCGCCAGCACCGAGAAGATGCCGACAGCCT
>JAAWXA010000212.1:0-59226 GCA_038090715.1 Florisuga fusca
AGGGGGGGGTTGGTCTCTTTTCCCAGGCACCTCTCAGCAAGACAAGAGGACACGGTCTCAAGTTGTGCCAGGGGAGGTTTAGGTTGGATATTAGAAAATTTCTTTACGGAGAGGCTGATCAGGCATTGGAATGGGCTGCCCAGGGAAGTGGTGGATTCTCCGTCCCTGGAGATATTTAAAAAGAGACTGGATGTGGCACTCAGTGCCATGGGCTGGGAACCGCAGTGGTAGTGGATCAAGGGTTGGACTTGATGATCTCTGAGGTCCCTTCTGACCCAGCCAGTTCTATGATTCTATAAATGACTGTCCAAGCTGAAAACACTGGCTCTGTGCATCCTGTAACATCCCATGAACTAACCTGTAGCTGGGAACATTTGGGTACCCAGGAGCCTTTCCCCAGCCTTGCAGGAAAAAAGGGGAAAATGAGGAAATGCTGAATGCTGCTTGCATAGCTCTGCTTGGGGAAGAGGAATGGTTAAAGACAAGAGTAAGCAAGTGAGTGTAATATCTATGTTATCTTAAAGATGCTTCTTGGGCTGGGCATTGCCTTATGGATCCCTTTAAAGGAATCCTAAACGTAAGAAATGTCCTGGTAGTGTCACATGTGGGTCTTGCTTTCTTAACTCTGAGCTTTAAAATCAACAAAGTCCCTTGTTAGATGTTTGATAACCAATGCTAACCTTCCTATCTGAAAGATTTTTGGGAAAGAGAATCACAAATCTAAGTATAAAAAAACAATGAAGCAAAATCCAGAAAACCAAACCCAAACCTTTTGCTTTCTAAAAACAAAGCATTGAATGTGATCCTTTGAAACAGTGTGAGAAAGAATTTCTCCCTCTAGATGTTCAAAAATTCTTGCTCTTTTAAAATATATAAAAAAGACAGAAGCTCCCATGAAAATGAGTACTTTTTCTTTTCCTTGGAAAAGTGCCTTTATTTCAAGAAAACCATTAACCTAGATAAAACTTCATGAAAAAAGAATAGAGTGTTGTGCATACTCCTCAACACGGGTGGGGAGTCAGATAGCCAATTACTTAAATGGAACAACACTTGAATCAGTAAGTTAGATGAAAAGCAGATTACTATAACATATAAATTACATGGCCATATCAGAGTACGTGATGCTGAATAGCTGTTTAGATTTGCTATCAGGTTCTGAGACATTTTGTGTAAAACACTGATTTCTGCTTGGCTGCTTACCACAAGGCTTGCGTAAGGGGCAAGGAGAGGAACACTGAGTACTTGTTCAGGGCACTGTTTCTAACAGTGTGGTTTCTTTTCTTGGATGTGATACCTTGAGTAGGTGTTAATAATCTGCACAGTGATATGCAGTGCTCCTTTGGTCACTCTCCTTTCTGATGCTTAACAACTCTATGTACAGCCTGCTCTTTGCCATCCATCAGAACACCATGAAGTGCATTTGTTGAGGGGAATATGTGACAAGGGAAAAAAGGAGGTGGTAGTAACTGCAAGCAAGCCAAGTGCAACCTGACTGCCTAAATGCATGTAACTCATGTCTAAGTGGGCATAAAAGTTTCTCTACAGGCATATTAGGCAGTCAGATCTTCACCCCAATTGTATGGCTTGAAATCAGAAATATCTCCACTTTCTTCATTGAATTTATTCCAGATTCAAGCAATTGTAACTGAGATAAAGTAATTAATGATAGACACTCAGGATCTTTCTTTTTTGATAGCAACCATGCTAGGAGTCTGTGCTATTCTCATCTTCTCAAACCAGGACAGTGTATTTTCTATGATTCTCTCTCTTTACAGTCAGCTGTTGCCTCTACTGAAAGATTTGTGAAGAAGGGGGGAGAGGTTGTTTGGAAATTAGGTATCTCTAAAATGGTGGCAGTCCAGAGTCTGTGTAAAGTTTTTCCAAGATGTTTTCCTTGTCTAGTCATGACAATTTTGTTTTTCCTCATGCATACCTCCAAATGGGCCCCTGCAGTGTGTTTTGTACATCAGATTTTGTCTTCAGTACTGACTTGTTAAGTGTTGTCTTTAAAACAGAACTGGAAACTTCAGGTAGACACTGCCACAACCTCAGGATGATTTTTGCAAGCTTCTTTCTTATTCTTCAACCCTGCAGCTTTGTACTCCTCTCTCTAAGCAGCTGTGTACTTGATTATTTAGTCAGACGAGGCATTTGCTTTATTATGATTTCTTCTTTTGGACCAGAGGCAGCCTGTAGCAACAAGGCAAAACAGCTTGTTACAATTTGACTATTTTATCTCCCAAAGGAAGAAAGTGTACTCCATCATTAAAAATAACAGTGCTGGACTTCTTCCAAACCAACATGTAGCACTACTCGTGAGTTAATGTTGAGAGAAGATAACAGAAGCAGTTTTTGCAGGAACAGTTTTAGTGTCATGAGCAGAACTGGTACCATGGTCATGACATGGATTAAAAGCTGAATGGGTTTCAAAATGCATTTAATGCAGCACTGACTTAGACATGATAAATGAACAGCACACAGCCTTGCAACATAAGAGGCTAGTGCATCTTGCAAAAATTTCTAAGTTTAAAGCAAGTGCATTAAGCTGTCTCGGGAGGGAGATCTTGATAAAAAGTCTCTAGCTAAGGAGTAAAGATTGAGAAATAAAGAATAAAGTCAAAAGTCAGAAAGGGCAAAAGGAGGGAAGGGAGGAAGCTAAAGGAAGGTGGACAGAATCTGACAGGATTGGAAGAAATGGGATTCAGCATTAAAGCTGGCAGTCTAAAGGAGAAAAAAACAAAAAAAAAATATTGAGAGGACAACTATGAAATGGAAATAACAACTTGGACTGTTGTGGAAGGGTCAGAGAGAGTGATAAGTATTTGAAAGTGTCTGTAGGAATGCAAGATGCATGACGACAAAAACAAAGAGAGCAGAAATACACAGAATATTGGCATCATTAATCTAACTGGAACAGAGAGAGGAAGCAAAAATCTGTTAGTGATAAATAGAGTAAGATAATACATAGATCATACAGAAGGGAACAGATGGGAGAGAGGTTTGGAAATAAATAAAACTGGGGATGATGGGAGAACACGTAAATTGGCAAAAAAAAATAGTGCATGCTTGGAAACTCTGCTTAACCTCAGCTCCCACTGTCTGTAAGAGTCATTTTCCAGTTGTTGAATGGGTTTCTGGTGCATCTGAACAGGATGGTTTGAAGAACTTTTTTTTTTTCTGTGTAAAAAAAGTCTACCTGGAAAAAACTGCAGCCATCCTTACAAATGTAGTGGTATTTCCAATCTGCCAGTCCTATCCCTGGTGTCTGCTGAACTGCCCAGGGGATTGGGGCATCCACAGTTTCTCAGAGCAGCTTTATCAGGGGGTGGGTGAGTGGCTCATCAGTAACAGACTACTGAATTCAAAAAAGCACTGAAAATTGCTTGGAAAAAAAATGTGTATCAATCTGTGCAAATGCAGTCTTGTCAAATCGTAAGGAACTTTTTTTTTTTTCCAAAAAAAAAGGGAGTTTAAAGCTGATGAAGCATACCTCAGTGACTGCTGAGCTGCCTTGAATCCTCCCTATTTCAAAGTGAAGTAACTTGGTTTAAAACTCTTTCACTGAATCTGATATTTCAAGTGGAAAGGGGTGAAAGGGGTGAAATGTTCATGTGGGGGCTTAATACACAACACGGGGGTATCAGCCCTGGGCTCGGGAGCTGGAAGGGCACACTGGTCTGGTCCTGTGCTCTGGGGGCTGATCTTCAGAGAGCAGAATTAGATCAGTTTTTGGGAAGGAGTGTGAGGGTGCTGGGGCCCTGGCACAGCTCGCCCAGAGGAGTTTTAAGTGTTCAGGGGCAGGCTGGGTGGGACCGTGAGCACCCTGGTCTGGGGGTTGGAACTAGGTGACCTTTAGGGTCCCTTCCATCCCAACCATTCTGTAATTCTGTTACTAGTGCACAGACCTTCACTCTTCCCAGCCCCTGTTGTGGCCTTGATTCATTTCTTCCCACTCACTTTTGTAGCATTGCAGCTCTGCCCCTCTCTTCCTTCATTTTACACCCGTGGCTTTGCATCCTCAGGCACTAGAGTTTTCCTGTGTCTCTGCAGTTGCTAATATTTCTACCAGGTCAGAAGTTAACATAATACTTGGTATTATGTGGTATTTTTCTCAGTGTATTGAGGAGTGAGTGTACATAGCACAATTCTTTTTAAAAAATGCAGTATTTTGTGTGTTTCCAAGGCTGCAACAGTCATTGTAGTGTTTACCCCTTTTTATTTTTAGTAGTGAAATAAGCATAGTTGTGGTGTTATGTCCTCTTTCCAAGATAAATGACAGTGTTCTCATCTTTTTTTTTCTTTCCTTTGGAGGGGCCACATTTAGCAAATTGTTTGAGCATTACAGCTCAAATAAGGTTTTACCTTTTCTAGGTTTTATCTTGTCTAGTTAGGCACACTGCTTGCAGCTGCTAGTGAATGTATCAGCCTCTAAACGTAACAAAACAAAGACATATTTTCTCTATCTTGAGAATACTGTAACTCTCCAACAATCTTAAAATAATTGTTGCACCTCATATTTTCAAGTTACTGGCAGGAACACTAATCTTCTACAGCTTAGTACACTCTATTAAAAATGAGTAATCTACATATTGATCATTATGCTTCTCTTAGCTGATGAGGCATCTCTTGGGGATGAAACCACAGTACCATATGGCTTTAATGTACTTGATATAGTTCTCCAAATAACCACTATAAATTATATTTCATAATTATGCTGGACAGCTATAGAGTTAGTCTTCCAAACTGTCAATAATATATCATGACTGTAGGTAAGAAATTGATTATGCACAGGATGCAGCATTTAAATAATTAGCAGCTAACCAATCCCTTTCGTGGCTGTGGTTTGTGACACTTTGAATTACACTAATTTTAACTTTGACATCCCGTGATAAAATGGGTGAGTAATGCAGCCAGCTAATTGAAACTGAGACAGTAAGCAAAATGCATCATTCCTCTAGCAGTGTAGCTCGTGTAATGCAATACAGTCTCCTCAAAAAGAATGAGGTCCAGCAACTTATTGCAATTTTAAATGTAAATTTTAAATGGAAACATCCTTCTGAATATGAAAGTAGTTTACTGCCCAGTTCTGGCAAAGGGTGATGTAATAAATAGCTGAATTTAAATTTAAGGCAAAGCTATAAGCATGGTTTCATTTGCCAGGATTACATTATTCCCCCATGTTTATTTGTCAACAGGTTAAATCATTAACACAAATCAATTTCAATCCCAATCTGGAACAAAACCCAGTCCATGAAATAAGCAGTATTACCTGCTAAACACTAACAGCAGTATTGTTGTTTCTGACATTACCAGCTGGCAGAAAACATGATGGCCTTTAAAAAATCTGAACCAGGAGGGAATAATTCAGAGACCTAGTCATCAAGTTTAGAATACATACAAGATCTGAGTCCAGAGATCAGTTTCTGGCAACACTGACTCCTCCCTTCCTCCTTCAAAGGGGAAGGGAGCTGGATAACATACAAACATCTTGTTTGCTCTGCCTCATGATTAAAGATCCCATGGCATTTTCTTAGGGTGAAAGTTCAGCATTTTGATGAATGAACTGCTGGCCAAAATCCTCTCTTCTTCCACCTTTTTAACTGTCCACTTTGTGCAGATTTTTAATCTGGCTGGAGCTGATACTGCATGGGTGCTGCACCCCAGAAGGAGCCTGGCAACAAAAGTTCTGAGTAGAGGATAAAAAAGAAAAAAGACAGAGCACATACAGAACAATTTTTATTTTTTTTCTCCTTATAGGAATGTCATGGAGACCTTTGCAGTTTTCACAGGAAGAGAAAGAGGCAACGATTGAGAGTTATTACAAGCCCACATGATGACCATCAGCAAGGTACTTGTGGCTGGGGCTTCACAATGTAGTTGGTAGCTACTGCAATCAGCAGTGCTCAGCTTGGCTCTCCAGAATCTTTTGTTTAAATAGCTTGGGTGGGTCAGAGAGAGTAAGTGCAGCCTGTAGAGTAATGTTTCAGGCTTTATACAGGCTGTCAGTCATCACTTCCTCAGAGGTGTGAAGAGGAAGGCAGGCAGGAGTGCCAGGAGCCTGGCGTGGATGAGCGAGGAACTCCTGGATACACTGAGGGGTAAAACCAAAGTTTACAGAGGATAGAAGCAAGGGGGGATGGAACTAGATTATCTTAAAGATCCCTTCCAGCCCAAAGCATTCTGTGATTATAGGATCATCTCATACCACTGTGTCTTAACAGGGATTATATTTGGACCTGTAGGTGACAAACAAGAAGTTTGAGTCTCTGCCGATAGATGTTTGAGCAGGAGATGATTGTGGCTGTTCTTCTCCCAGATTCCTCCTCTGAATGGAATTTGCAAAGATGCAAGCAAACCCACCAAATTTAAAGATCAATGTCCTGCTTTTCAAATACTTTTACTGGTAGACAACCCTTGCTTAAGGCCTTTGTAACAGTTAAGAACTAGTAGATGACCATCACTAGGCTGAGGCAGAAAGTTTGAAGTTGGCTTTTTTTCTCCCCTTTTTCTTGCCATCCCCTTGCATCTTTGTCTTATACATTGTATTTGTGGCCACAGCAGTGAGTAGCAGAAGCCCTCTAATGGCACTGGCAGTGACTTCAGCATTTCTCTCTGAAAGCTGCCAGTTTCTGGAATACTGAAATAGAGCTATGGATGGCTCCTTATTATTCTGGAATAGATTTCCGAATTGTACCTTGGGGTTGAGAGGAAAACTTGATCCACTGAAACCATGAAGGGAGTATAATTTTTCTCCACCCCCAATACATTTTATACTCTTAACGAGGTAAACCAAACACAACTATTCCTTTTCTGGCTCTTGCTTATGGCAGCTATTTAAAATATTAGATGATGTTTCAGACATCCATATGTGTGTGTGTTGGGTGGTAGAATTTCATTAGAAGAAAAACATAATGCTAAAACCAAATTTTCCTTATTCTACACATGGTCACAATCAGTATTCTCCAACTTTGCCCTCTCTGATGTTACAGGACTTGTTGTAGCATGGAATTTAAAGCAAGTTTATAGTGTATAAATGTCATGCATTTGATGCTATGATCTGTGCTAGCTGCCCTCATGGATACTTTACTGCATCTCCCTCCTGATACATCAAACAGATTGGAAGATTTGAGGCATTCAGGACTTGCTTGGCAAACCCCTGGAAAATTGCAAGTTTTACTGGTTTAATGGTGTACAGACCTCTGTCTCCTCACCAAAATCCAATGTTTCACAACATCCAGGATTCGTGAGATCACACATATTTTCCCCAAAGCTGATGAATTAAAGGTTACCTCTTGGAGCTGGAGAGCAGACCAGAACCAGATCCAAGTGGCACAGGAGGTAAGAAGCAGAAACATTGGCAGTCATCAGGTTTTCATATGTGTGATGGTCAGCTGTGCCTGCTGTCAGGGAAGTGTGCCTCCAAGTTTTGCTGAGCTTGTTCAAAGAAGACTTCAAGGTCTCAGCAAGATGAATTACATAGCTGTGAGGAAGTGGAAAAAAGACAGAGATATGTTCACTTCAGTCAATTTGGATTAAAACACATTTTTGTTGCTGCTAAATATTCTGTGTTAGTTGGAAGCACCTGACTACTTGTGTGAGCTGTGCTTTTCTCTGTGACATGCTGGTTATATCTTACTTTTGCCCATTTCTGTTCATTTTCCTTGCTAGGCCACTTTCTCCATTTTTTTTCCCTGGCAGTCAGGACAGGGAGGGCAGGGAGATGATGCACAATAACTTCTCCCCTATTATGAAGTCAGGAAATGCTTCTGGCTAGATATTAATCACTATACGTTACTTATGGCCAAAGGAATCATCCTTTCCTCACTCAGAGTGCTCCTAAAAAGTTCCTTTTGTCCCACAATAGCAGCACTCTGAAGAACTGTTAAGCAGCAAATGCACAAAACCCTCTGAATGATCCCATCCCAGAGATTTGTTGCACTCTGGCTCCTCCAGGTCTGGCTGTGAGAGGTTACAGTCCAGTCCATCTCTGCTTTTGCAGTGAGGAGCACACTTTTAGGACTAATAAAGGATGAGCCCATGAATAAGCCATGCCTTGCAGTTACATAAAGGACAAATACAGTGAGTACAAGTAATCTCAACAGTATTTGGTAGGCAAATCCAAATTTTCTCACCCTTGTTTCTCTTCATATATCTCCCATTCTGCCTTAGGTACTCGTTGCCTCTTTTATGCAGGAACATCTACTAGTCTGATAAGATCTACTAGTGCTGGGCATTACTCTTTGCACCAGAAATATGAATGTACTTTTTTAGAGACCTGTGTCATGGGACACAGTTACCTCTAGTTTTCAGAAGAGTGTCAAAAAGCTTTTTTCCCTATTCATGACCACACGACAAGATTTTAGCTATTTTCTATATTCATCTTTTTCTCTTTAATTGATTTGTATACTTCAGACTCATCCCAGCAAACATCTTGAGCTACTGGCATTAAAAATAATTGTCATTACATTGGATAAGGCTTTAAATGCACAGAAACTTCCAAGTGTAAGCAAAACGGGGCAAAGTTTGAAGAGAGGTTTGCAGGATGGTATAGCACAGGCTTTTTCTCCCGTCACATATCAAATTCAGAGAGTATGATTTGTGCCTGTAAATCACAAGAAGGCTGAGGGTACCCCCTGTTTGAGCAGGTCATTGGACTCCTTCAGTTCCTGAGGTCCCTTCCAGTCTAAATCACTCTGTGACTCTAAAAATCACGAGTTATTCACTTACCTTCCTGAAGTGCAGAGACAGAGGCCACTAAATAGATTTGATCAATGCACTATTTTTGAGTAGTAAACAAATTCAAGAAAAGGTTTAATCTGAGGGCTAAAAATAATTTAAACTTCTGCTATAAACTGTACTGTTAGTCAACAGTGGAATGTGAATGAAATCACCTCTTGAGTAAAACTTTGCAACATGCTTCATGAAAGTTGATGAGGAAAAAGTGAAAGAAGACAGTGTATCAGCTTCCAGCTGCCAGGGTATTTGTTTTATTATATTTATCTAGTATGAAATATGGCTACACAAATGACATGACTTTTCCAGAAACTGCTGAAGGATATTGAATGACCACTAGGAACTGGGATCCAAAGATCTGAGTTTCTTCTGCAGTCTCAGCCCTGTGCTGTTGGCATTGCACGAGAACCTTAGCTCAGTGGTAACTCAGACAGACAAGGGCTACCAGTACTATTTCCTTTGCATATGCACTCAGTTTTACTTGGAGGTTCTCCTATTTACATTCAGGCTTGGCTCAGCACTGCTTAACGTGGGAGGTCTGACTGGCTCATAACACTAAATGATGTGGCTACAAGCCACTGCATTCATTTGGTCTCTATATATTTGGATTCACCCTCTGAAAATCAAATATATTTGATTGCTATCCATCAGGCCCTTGAAGAACATCATCTGATGGAGGGAGCTCTCTTTACTGATTTGTAGCCTATGAACTGTCTTCCTCAACCTCATCCCAAAAGTCATGGCAGGGTCCTAAAGGATCTCAGAGAGCCAGACTGGAAAGGGTGTTATATACCCACTTTTTAAAAACTGTGGTGGAGTTGTGCCTGCTCAAGGGGTCCCCACATGATTCCTCTGGTGACATGGCTCCCTGTTCTGATGTGCACAAATATCAGGTTCTTATATTAACCAATGAGGCAGGGAACACACTGCAAATTGTTGCTTATCCCTGTGAAGTGTTCAGATGTGTTGGCCGCATGAAAGGAGATTTTTGCCTAGCAAGAGAAGTGTTTAAGATTGAGTGGTTTCACAGGGATCCACCTTCTGAAAGCTCCTGCTGAAGAGGTGCCTTTTAGACCACTGAAAGTGTGTGGGTATTCTCCATTAATGTCAGAATTTCCTGTGTGGGTATCAAATAAGATTAGTCTTTAATACGTTAGTGTGTTTACCCACTTAAAAAAAATAAAAGGCAAGGCATAATCAGAATGAACCCTTGGACATGTGGCTATGAAACACAGAAGATAAAAGAAATCAGGAAGTCTCTAGGATCTTCAGGAGGTTGGTTTCCTAGCCTTGTTTTTTTGTGACCCTACTTTTCCCCTACTACCCACACCCACAAGTAGCATGGTGACAGGGATCTTCTTCATCTGTTTGGTGAAAACTTGGGATAGGGCTCCAGGTGTGCTGAGGAAGATGCTGCAATGTTTTCAGGAAGTGAAGTTTTTCCAGGAAATGCATGGAAAGCAGTTCACTGTTCCCTCTTAAGGAAAGCTGTTCTGGCATGTTTCCTGAGCCTTGAGGAGGAGTTAGCAGGAAAATGTGATAGGAACAATCTTTGTGTGTCTGAAAAGGAGGTTATGGCTGAAGATCATGCTCACACATGTTGCACAATTTCTAGCTGGCTTTTGCTTCCCTGTGGTTATGTGCAAGATTGCTTTGGCTATGGGAAAAGTCTCTTGCTTCTTGAAATCCACTGTGACATTAATGATGAACAGTAAAGACCAGTGCACTGCACTTTGCACGCTAATCACTCTTCATCTTCTTTATATCTTGTACCATATGTACACTGGGACTTGGCTGGGTTGGAAAACTCTAACTGGCAACACTTACTCTGATTGTTCTTATAATGATCAAACAGTAACACAGTTTGACAGAAATTTTATAAACCATCATGTCATAAATCAAAACCAGCATAAACTAGCTCGAGCAGGGAAGGTGTGTTTAAAAAGAAAAAAAGTTAATGAAAAGCACATGAATCTGCCCATCTGTGCAATTGTGCTTTTTCAGTGTTAGAAGGCAAATAAATACTGTGAACCTTTTGTACAGTTTGAAGATATTAGAAAAAAGTTTTTTGAAAGTGAAGCAGCAAACTATAGCAAATGCTCTGTAATTCACACTGTGCATCCACTGCTGGTAGCCAGGGAAGGATTTGTCTGGTGATATTTAACTTGCCCTTCCTCCTTTCATATCTGTAAGAACTGCCTCTTGCACATCCTCAGCCTTTTTCTTGTTTGGAATTGTTTACATTTGGAATCTTATATGTCAACACATGTGAGTTACAACATGAAAAAAGAGAGTTTTACATGCTCAAGGGACCAGCCAGTGAGATACATGTCACCCTGGTGCACTTAGGAATAAAGGGTGTCACAGGGGAAATGTTTTATTTGTAAAATGAGTACAGTGATTTCCCAGCCTCATCCTTAACAAGTATCTCTGTATATCATAAAACAAATAATCAGAACCTGGCAGTCCTAAAGAATTTTAAAAAGCACCCATTTCAGCAAAATCAGAGTTGCTAGGTTAGGGGCTGTGAAAGAAAGCTTCAGAAAAAAGGAAGGCAGGAGAGAACACAACCTGACTCATAAGAGTGATAGAAAGAACAAGTAGCTGTCAATTAATCAGGGTCCTACAACCTGATAACCCATAAGGAATCATGAAAAAGTATCAGCAAAGACAGCACAAGCTTAAGGGAACAAAATCAGAGATCCTAATGTAAGGCTCATCTCAGTTATTTCTGTGAGTGATGACTCACATGAGTCTTTGATATTTCTGTGAATCCATCACAATGCAAGATCATTTGGCACTTGCAAATTTATTGCTTATATTTGCCAAATGAAAAGTGTAGTTTTGAGGTGTGTATGTTTATTTTTCTTAGTAGTGTCTATGGCAGACTGAGCTGTAATCTCTGAGAGTTTGCACAGTTGCAGGTGTGCTGGCCCCTAGGTAGCCACATTGCAAAGTACTGTGCGTGCTGTGAGCAAAACTGGCACCTGGAGTTCATTGCCATGTCATAAATTACTGTGCCATGGAAGTCAAATAAAGCCTGCAGGAGGTCTGCTTTGAAAATCGAGTTCATGCTTGCACTTAGAATTATTAGAAATGTCATTATCTGTTGCTTTCATTTGCAGTCCCTTGTTATAGAGAACGTGCCAAGCTGTCTTGTTAATTCAGGTAGGGCAGTGCTACAGCCAATGAAATTGGCACTTGCTGACCCACATTGTGGCTGAGGTCCAAAGTCCCAGATCCTCAGTGGGTGTTGTGGCTCTGCCTTGGCATACTGGTACTGATTGTTTGCATGTCTCCTTTAGAAACACAGGCAAAATGGATTCTCTCTCCACGTGCAAGTGTTTTGTTTGCATTTTTCCACTGGGCTGTGGCACTAATTTCGTGCTTACATTCATAAAGTGAAACCAGTTCATTAATTTCACACTTTTTCTCAGGTAATTCCACCTGTCCTTTCATAAAAGTTACCGAATGGCCAAATATTTGCCATCAGTGTCTTTTGATAATTTTGATTTGCTCTGAGTACCAACTGATGTGTATTTCTTCTGCATAATTATTGAATTTATACCATTTATTCTGGCTAAATAGGTTCACCCAGGGACTTTGTAGTACTGTCATATAAAAAGTTTAGGGAAAGGTCTAATATCAAAACTGTAGATAAACAGATGAAAATATTCCTTAAGCAGTTTTATGTGAAGTCTCTTGACAGAGACTTGACATTATATGCTTTTCACATTTTTCACATTATATGCTTTGAATAACTGTCTATAAGCACAAGCAAACTCAGTGCTTTGTTGTAAATACAGTGGGATTTGTAGGAACAGAAGTTATTTGAGGGAACATGGACACAGCCTCAGGAAGGTCATAACCAGCAAGAGCTAAAAGGGCTGAGGGTTGGGTAAAGAGAAAAGCAAAGATACTCTGATTACCACTATGCACATGAATATCCCACCAGTTTTAGAGTTTGGTAACTGAAATTTCTCTCAGTGCTGCCCATCTTCTGTGCAGATCTGCCAAATGGGAACAGTGTGTGTCACACTCTGTGTCACACTGGCACAGCCCTCTGGCACAGGGCAGGATAAATGGCCAGGACAGTCCCACGTAAGTTTTATGGCTTTTGTTTGCTGCAGTAAGTATAGGATAGACATATTAGACATAGAAACAAACAAACAAAAATAATGCAAAAAAGATCTGTCAAAATTCATGTGAACTTAGGGGAGAAACACAAATTCAAGCTAAACCAAATGTTTCAGTTTGCTCTGCCTCAAATAAATAAAATAACCCAGTGGGACTACATCCCTGAAGCGAGAGACAAACTTTACCTGCCAGTGATTTGAGGCAGATGTAGGAGACTCAGCTGGCTTGGCTGCAGTATGATGTGAAAGAAACACAAGCTTTTCAGGATTTTATAGCTGGAATTGTGCTGAGTGCAGCTGCTCTCTCAGCATATTATTAACTCAAAGCCATGTTCATATAAAAAAATAAAAATAAAAAAAGGAAAAAATTCCTGGCACTTCTTTATCATGCAAGAGTCCTCTTGAGATCTCTGGGACTGTTCTGTGGGGGTAGGATCTGAAAACTGCTGTGGAGGATGTGATGCAGTAAGATTAGTACAAGTGAAATGGAATCTAAAGAATAGTCGTGAGGGTAAAATAGAAGACAAAATGTGAAATATTAGCATATCCCTCTGGAGCTTTTCTTAATAGGCACCCAGCACTCTAGCAGGGGCTTTCTTTCAGATCAGACACAAGAAACTTATTAAAAAACTCATCACCCCTCTCCTCCCTCTATTTTATTTCTCTGGTGGCTGTGAAGTTTTAGAAGAGATGAGTAATATTACAGTGGCACTAGCTTTGTAGACTCACAGGGTAATTGAATTTAAGGCTGGAAAGTGCCTCCTGAGATATTTCCTGCTCCAGTGGGAGAATCAACCACACCTGCATTTCTTAACACATTTGTCTTTAAGGGCTCCTCGTCTGGGGGGTCTCTGCTCCCCTTGGGCCCACCAGATGACTTGATTTGCTTCCTCCCGTGCATCACTTATCTTTGCTAAGTTTAAGCTCATAGTTTTATGTCTGTTTACTCTCACAACCAAGTAGTTTAAAAGTTGTTCTCTTTTCAATTTACTTTATTAATTTGAGCACCACAGTCACCTTTATCCTCCCTTGTCTTGATAAGTAGCTTCAGTTTCAACCTTTCCTTTCTATTTTCTCCTCCTCACTCTCCCCTGTCTCCCTGTCACCTTCCCTTTGATTCTTCACCCTTTCTCATTTCTGTCACCCCTTTTCATACCCTCTCTAAAGGGTGAAAGAAACCAAGTGAGCCTACGTGGGACACCAGGAAAGGTTGTCTGGAAAGAAAGCGATGCTGGGATATTTGTGAGTTTAGGTTTATTTATTTTTTTTTAAAGAAAGCCAAGGTTTTATGTGGAAAGAGGATACTGAGTGCTAATATTCTTTCACGTGAAACCGTTGTTTTTATTCATAAATAATGAGAAAAATTATAAATGCATGGCAATGATAGTCCTCAGATGAAGCTCTGCAAATTCGGAGCATGTTTTGGAGCATCCAGGTTAGCTGTGAATTAAAAGAGAAAGGGTGATAGGAGTGGGAATACAAAGTTCAAACACCTCCTTTCAGCTCCACATTTGTTCAAATCCTCCAGAAGCAGTGAAGTGTGTCTCCTTCTGTTGAGGCTCTCCATTTCATAGCTACATTATCAGTTCAGAAACTGTACAAATTTTACAGGACATAACAAATATCTAGTGATTTAAACCAGTATTTATATCTGTATGTGACTGTCATGGGAACGGGTTAATTGGGCAGCCATGTACTCAGACATGAAAACAATATTTTCTTCATGTAAACTTTGAGTAAATCTGTAGTTTCCATACTGGTAAGACAGAATATTAAATAGAGATTGTTTCTCTGGCTTACATCCTACATACGGACAAATTCTTTACAATCCTCCCTGAGAAACAGCATGGGCCCAGGGCTATTTATTTCATCTGAGATAAACCTGAAAGAAGTGGAGCCCGAAAGCATGGTCTTCTCTAGTCTGTTCTCTCCCAATGTCAATGAGAGCACTGAGCTTTCCTGAATCCTGACTGGGAGTAGAATAAAGTTCTTTTTTGTGCATGAGAAAGTTTGCCCAGCAGAGAACATAACCAAAAGTTATCCTTAAAAAATGAATGGAATTTATGCATAGCTTGCAATATTCTGAATAAAAAAAAAATCATATTGGGGGAAAGCTGGAGAGAATGCATGTAAGTATTTTGGATTGAAAAAGTATTTTAGATTTGTTTAACTTCAATTATGCTAAAACAATAGTTTCTGTGTGTCATTAAGGTAACTGATTTTGAAATGTAATCACTGTGAAACTTGAAAGCAGAAAATATAGTAAGACTAGGTGACTGCAACTCTGGGGAATGGATTTTAAGTTGCACGTGTATAAAAATATTTCATGGAGTCTCAGAACTGTGTCCTGCAAATATTCAAGACATTGAGCTTACTGTAATTTTAGGAACCTCACATCAGAAGGGTCCTTCAATATTAATTAACACAACTTGTCATAATTATGTGGATAAGGACTTCAAAAACACTTTGTGAGAGTGGCAAAAAAAGTCCTGCTCTCTTGCACTGCTTAGTGGATATGCCAAAGTATCAGCATGGCACTCGAACAGTCAAATTGCTGAAATATAAAAGAAATAACCTGAGGGGAATTTAATGAAAGAAAATAGAAGTACTAGTGTTTCCATGTGTTTATGTGATTTATTTTTAATAAATCAGAACATTAATAATTCAGACCCAGCTGCTCAGATTTAATATGGAGCAACAGTAGCAACTTTACAGTGTTTTCTTCTTTTTTTTTTCACTTAAAAGCTAATGTCACTGAACACATATTCTGAGTTTGTATTCCTTCTTCAGTCAGTAAATCTTTAAAATATAATGCAAATTACACTACCTAGTACTATTTAATCTGCATATTCATGATTTAAAATGTAATTGTATTCCAAAGATTAAGCTGATACAATTATGAAAAATATATATTTTTGAGCTTGTTTGAATTGTGGTTTATCTCTTATAATTAAGAGGACTGTGTTGAAAAATGCTTTACTACCTCTCAAAAAGATCCATCTGCTTTCCCCCTTCTCTCTTTCCCCTTGAATTTCCCTTCTCCCTCCTGAAAGAAAGTAGAAAAGTTATATATAGCTCAGTACGAGAAACATGCAAAACTGGTGGATTTTGCTTTCCACCACCAAAACTGGTGGATTCTTTTCTGTCAGCCATTTATTCAGTTTATCAAACAGGATCCAGAGTCGTGGAGCAGCAATTCCTTGCATCTCCCTTTTAAAAAATTTATTTATTTATTTATTTATTTATTTATGAAAAACCTCTATTCCACATTTGTCTCTGGGAGAGTCCAAAGTGGAGCTAAGTTTAATTCCCAGGCAAAGACCCCGAAGGAAACTGGGATGAAAGAGTGCATTGCTGGGATGTGAAGGGATCTCTCTGGCATAATGCACTCTGCCAAGGGGCCAAGGAAAAGGTGGATCCCACTAAATGCATAGTTGACACTCCTCACAAAGCAAGACTTAAGTTTATCTTTCTCTGGGTGTGTACTATTTTTAGTTAAGATGGAATTAGTCCATCTGTTGGTTTTACAAGGATTTCTATGTGGTTTGGTTTTTTTTTTATAGTGCTTTGTTTTCTATTTTGTTGTGAGCATACGTTCATCCAGTCTTCATTTTTTCTCATGTTAAACTAAAACTCATTACATACCTTTTCCATGTATAAAAGAAACATATGCATTTTATTACATTTTCATCTGGATGAGGCATTCTTTCTTCACGAAGGAGTGAAAAAAGAGAGAGCTGGTTGCTGTTTAGAGCCTTATTTGTGGATCCCTATTTATTAATTTCCTTTCTTTTTTTTTTCCAGGGAACCTTGAAGGTGGCCCGGGTCCTCACAGCAGCCTGAAAACTGATTTGAAGCCTCAGAGGAGGTAATCATATTTTCTCATTCCTCCCTTGTTTCATCTTGCCAAAGGAGCCATAGTTGTCTGGGTTAGTAACATGAACTGGAGCGTGGCTGGGCAAACCATGCCTTACTGGGGAGCCTTCTGCTTCATTAGGGGTCTGCCATTCCTATATGATGAGAAAGATTACGTTTGGATCTGAGCTGTGGTAAAATCTGGACCATTGAGTTAAGGGACAATGAGAAACAATCTATAAATCCATTAAATTACTGTAACGATGTGGAATAGATGTTTAAGTCTAAAAGTATTTCGAGGATGCCATGTTCCCTTTTTGTGTCTTGCTAAGGCAAAATATACTTTGCTCGTTCTGCTTCAGAAGACATTTTAATTCCCTGAAGGAGCAGTGATGCTTTCACATGCCCATTTTATGTACTTTCTTCTTAGGTGAGTGCAAACCCTTTAGCTGTGTGGTATGTGTGAGCATAAGCAGTAAACCTCCCCCTGAAAGTCAGTGACTGGTTTTATGGGTATTGAATGGGGAACCAAAACACTGTTTCTCTTGACTTCACAAGAGGGAATGGAGGCCCTGCACTCAAGACATTTTAATCACATCACTATCATACTGTGCCCTTTATCTAGAACTAAACATCAGCCAAAGTTCACTTGAAAATGAGCCTAGGATTTGCTCAAATAAGCTAATGAACCTCTGTGAACTTTCAAGACTGGGCTGAATTTCAACTTTGGAACAATACTGAAGCCAGGTGAGTTTTACTGTAAATATTTCCAGTGTGGTTCCAGCAACAATCTGATCTTGTTTAACTAGTTTAACTAAATGCTTGTTTAACATTGAGGCCTGGATGACAGACTTTTTCGTTTAAAAAAAATCAACTAGTAAAAGCAGTGATAATATGCTACTGCTGAAACTGTGCTAAATTTCTAAATGTGCAGCCTGAGGTGGTGTTACATATAGACATTCTGTTTCATTATCTATACCTATTTATAAGGTATCAACAGGCAGCAAATGCCCTAAAAATGTAGAGAACTCCTCCAATGCACTAGCATGCTTACAAAAATACTGACTGTGCTCTCTATAGATTTGTAAGTTTTAAGACAAAATGAGCATTAATCAAGTACTGCTAATCTCAGCAGCTAGGAAACCCCTTGTAAAGGGTTTGAACATAGACATACCTCCACAGAAAAAGAGAATATATGGGGGGAATTCAGTGACAGACAGAGAGAGGTTCAGAAGATTAAATATCACTTAACTAATAGCAAATACCTACTTAGTTCTGACAAGTAGACGAGCACAGAAATCTGCATCCATTGATAAATCCTTCTTGGCCTCTTCCTTCCCCTACTCCCAAAACCCAGCCCAGAACACACTTGGTCTCACAAGCAGATGGACAGGCACAGAGATGCCTTCACACAAAAAGCCAATTGCTTCAAGATGGACCACAGTGGCTGATAAAAATAAATGAATAAATAATATTATAGACTGTGCTCCTGACTAACCTAGGACGTGGGGATTTATAGAGATATCATCCACCATTTTTCTGAAAAGCATTTGAAATCTGCTCCAAATAGTCAAAATGCAGTAAACAGACATAACCAGATCCCTAATCTACCATCTGTGAGGGAATGTAGCTCAGATGAGTACTCCTGCACTGAAGAAAATGAATGGATAAAGAAACAGACAGCAGAGGAAGACAAATATCCACCTGGAAATTTTATTAGCTGGTAGTATAGTAGTAATCTAGGGGTTAATGTTTTGTAAGCTTCTTCTAATTGGAAGTAAAGATTGTGTAAAAGTTTTCTTTTTATAGCATTAATCTGTAGATGAATGTTTCCTGTGTTTTAACGATATGTTCCCCAGCAGCAGATGAGTGGTTATAAAAATGTTTAATTAGAGTCAGTCATAGCCTGCTGGCAAGCAATGACCTTACCTTCAACTCATCATGCTGGATAAAGAACTTGAAGTCTTTTCTATTCTTTAGCAAAAGTTTTAAGCCTGAAGGGCAGATAAAATGTATCTGTTCTTGGTGTACCCCGCTGGATGCTGAATGGACTATCAGTACAGTAATACCTGTTTCTTTAAGCAATTTTCTTTATTTCCTGATTGGATTTAGCCAAGGGTGTGTGTTTTGTGTGTGTGTGTGTGTGAAAAAGGAGATGAGCACACAAAGAGGGCTGAAAGTTCAGCAGACTCCCTCAGTTTAGCACTGCAGCTCCTGCTGCCTGTACCTAAACCAGCCCAGGAGCTGCTCCAGGCTGATTCTCAGGCAACTACTGCACTTCAGCAAGGGTTCCACTCCCCACCCACTACTCCCTGAGGCATTTATTAGTTCAGGCATGTGTTCTATAAACCAGACAGAGGGCATGGCACTGTTTCAGTGTATGTGCATTTTAATCTAACTCTGTTGTATGGTGGAGGTTTGGGTTGTTACTCCCCTTACCTTGAGCTCTCCTGTTCCCTATGAAAACTTCCTGTCATGCAAAAGCACAGAAGGGAGGAAAATCTGTCTGCCATTATATGCTGATACAATTAAATGCATGAGCTGGCTAGGATTTACATGGCTTGGCTGCAAATCAGGAAGGTACCCATAAAAAAAGATTAAAACCAAAAATATCTGTGTGTGCATGCATTCATGTATGCATATGCATAAAATGTTATATAAATGGGATATGCCAATTATTTTTCTCCTGGTTTTAAAATGGATTCCACTCTCTTATCACTGCCAAAATAAAATAACATAAACCAAGAGTTTCTTACAAGACATCTTGCAGTCTTTATCAGCTCAGTAAACATACACTAGAAAACCAAAGAGAAACTATTGGTGTTCTTTAGCAGAAAGAGCGAAACAAAACCAGACATTCTGTGAGTTTATGAGAGCACGTAAAAATATAATTTCCTGAAAAAGTCCCTAGCCATAACTGGAATACCAAAATGTCCTGATTGGGAGATTGTGTTGGTTACAAACTATGACATGCACATTGCCTTTTAGATCTATCTTCTACTTAACACTTACTGTTGCTGGAGCAGGAAAAAATAACACATGTTGCTACCTTATTGAATGCAGCAATAATAATAACAAAAAATGTAGAGGGTGGAGGAGAGAAGCAAGCAGTTGTTAGAAGGAGCCAGCATTGTTCTCAGAAGATAGGCTGCAGTGTGAGTGAAATTCCCTTCCAGTAATCTCTGGATTGACTGAGCCCCACTGCCTAGGAACTTCTGGCTCACTGACAGCCAAATAAGCCTTGCAACCTTCTACTGACATCAGGAATAAAACCAGCTCAGCCCCTGTCAGTACATACTGTTTTGCTCTGCTGCCCTGGTGCATCATAGACTGCTATTTTCCAGTTACTAAACTTGGAAAGAGAGTCTGGTACAGCTCCCAGGTTATTTGCCAGGCGTGTCAGAACTATCCTGCAGATGCTCAAGATGCAGTTATGTGTTTCAGTGTGTATACCATTAACCCAGGTATAATGTCATCTCCTCAGCACACATGGAAATACTAAGTGTATAATAATGAGTGGGATAGCTTTAAAATGATAAATCAAAGCTGCTTTTTTTTTTTTTTTTTTTTAAATGTAAAACTTGTTCATTTCAAGGTTTACTTGGAAATTCAATTATCTGTGGAAAGAAAGCCAAAGGTACCCCAAAGAAAAATCTGCCAGGAAGGGTGGCTCTGATGACCAGTGAAAACTATAGGGACTGTTTCATGCAGTGGGCCAGGGCCCAGCCACCTCCCAGGTGGTATGACAAGAGAAAGGCATGAAAAGGGGTTGGAGAGGATAATATGCTGATAAGGCACCTATACCACAAATGTGGTAATAGCTTTTCAGTTCAAATTGTTGTTCTGCAAGTGGCATACTCTTAATTTTTAATGAAATCAAAAGTCTGGCTAAGAAACATGGATAGAAACACCCTACTTTTTTTTTAAATTCTCAGGAAAAAAATAGTTCCTGACAGGATAGCAGTCATCAAAGCAGAACTCAATTTGAGTAGCATTTTTAATTGGGAATACTGCTGTTTCTACACTGTTGAATGTGATGGATTCATACTGTGAGGAAGGGAGAAACTAGAGGGAATATAGGAGCTGCCACACCAAATCAGACCTGAAGTCTGTCATTTACAGCTGCTGGGTTTTGGTGGTAGTGCACCAAAAAATGTGTAATACTATGTAAGCAAAAGAATCACGAGCTACATCAAGTCTGATGCTCACAGAAGCCAAGTATTTTTAACATTAACTTCCAGGCTATATTTTTTATATTCATGTACCTGCATAATTGTTAAATTTCAGTTTATATCTTCACATCTTCCTGTGGCTCTATTGTCTTGCAACTTGATGGTGGAAATATTTTTTAGTTTGTTTCTTCTATTTTTTTTTAAATTTCAGTTGCTCTCCCAAATTCATCATGCTTATTTTGTTGCTGTTTGATGCAATCCATCACTGGTTTTATGCCAGTTTCTCAGGGCCTCCATCCACCTTGGGTGCCATTTCCTCAGTCTGTCTCCACACCTATTTGCAAGCAAGGTGATAAAGTCTTCCTTTCTTTGGAAGAGAGTTCAGGTGGGAGTGAGAGAGGGAGAAGAGTGTGAAACTCAGCCAAATGCACTCTGGGGCAGTCTGTAAGATTGCCAGCACTAAAGGAAGCTGCAATTTGTTGGCAAAGGCCGTGGCAGCCTTGCTCAACCAACCCTGTTAAAAGCATCTTTGTCCCATCTTGTTCTGCGTTCAGGCTGGGTTTAGTTTCCCATTTTTACTGGGAAGCCAGAAATGAGCTACATTACAGGAGCTTTGAAAATGCTTTTGTCAGAGACCCGTGCACACATACTGATTTTTTGCTTTAAGAGGACAGTAGAAATGTTCATGGTTTGTCCTTGTGTAATCTCAATGCTACATTTAAAGAGGACCCCAGCAGTAAGTAGCAGAACACAGGTTACAAAAGACTGGGTTTAATGTAAAAAACATCTTGAGAAATGTTCTTAATGATCTATTGCTCACTCACGGTTACTCAAAGTACAGTTTTAAATAGCAAAATATATCTTCTTGTGTTCAGTAATGTACATTTTCACTTTCATGCTTTGTTTCCATTAATTCAACTGAGGTGCTCATTAATCTGGTATTCCCATTATCAGAACATATTGAAAGAGACCATGTTTCCACCAGAAATCCTGACACACATGTAAATCTTCTTCCAACTGGGAAAAACCACCCCAAAGCCACTTGGGTGTCTATAGGTTAAACAGGCCTCCCATTAAGCAAGTTTTTGTTTAGTTGAGACAGGTGAAAAAACATTTTCATTAATCTGTTTAAAAGGTAGTGGATTTGTTAACCAGCATCCTTTTGAATCGGATCCATGACTTAATTCCCTTCTTGCAATGTTAGGACTAAAGAAGACAGCACGTGTCTGTGCTACGAGTGGCTGCAGGTCACTTGGGAGGAGTTTTGTCTTTGTGGAAATGTCCAGCTCTGCTTGCAGCACAGTAACCTCTGTGGGAGGAGGCTCCTTAATACTGGATCTTCTATATTATTTCAGAGTTTCTTCACTGTGGAAGGTACACAGTGAGAGTTAGGTTCGTGGGGCTCTGGGGAGATACTGAATATATGGATTTTATGGCTTTTTATGGCTCCCTCTCTGCCAGCACCTGTGGGACCCAGGGTTAGGGGGGTTGTGGTGATGGCTTTAAGGTTGCTTCTGAGCATAAGCTGCTCCCCAAGTTCTGGTGGTAGAATCTTGGATACTGGGGCTGGATTTGCTGCAGTGTATTTCCAGAAGTGCAGGTGCAGTTGGCAGAGATGGATATTATACATATAGGTACTACATAAAGACAGCAGGCATTTTTAAAGTGCATAACATGGGACTAAATTCAGTGCAGAGTCTTCACTTCTCTTTGTATTTTCTGTGGCACATAAGTATGGTAGTGGATAACAACAGGAGTCCCATTCTCCCCAGAACCTGCCCCATAAACTTGCCAGGTGGCTTTCTGGTAGGGGAAGGGTGCCCTTGGCTCACCTGGGGGTATTGCAGCAGTACTGGTGTCTGACAGTTTTGACACCACTGGGTAGTGTGTGTATTTAGAATTACAGTTTGGGGGGCAATGACAACTATCTGGTTGCTTCTGCCTTTGTTCAGCATGGCACACTGACAGCATTTGGCACCTGCACGTTTGGGAGGTTTTTTGGCATACGCCCATTTGATTGCAGCTTTGGTACACTTATCATATAGACAGATAGTTATAAAGGCACATATATGGTGTTAGGAATCAAAATGTCTTCTAGGTAATACGCACTTCCAGGTAGGTAATTCCAAAATAGAATTATTCCATCTTCATACTTAGAAGGGTGTTAAAATGCTGTCATTCACTGCCAACAAAGAACGTGTTCAATCCAGAGGCTTTTCCTGGAGGAAGATTTTTTAAATATGAAAATGTTTGAGATGAAATTATTTCTTTGGGGGCTAAACTTCTTGTTTGCCATTAAGTGATTGGAAACTCAGGACCATTATTATTATTATTATTGCTTTTCTTTTCTTCCCTTGCAATGACTTGGAGTCAGGAGCCTCATCCGCAGCAATGTGAATGTTGAAATTGCAAGTGGTGTTTATGGTCAGAGCTTCCTTCATTAGAGACCTCCAAACTGAAGGGGCAGCCAGTCTGCTTGGCTGACATACTGAACATCATCAAAACTATTAAAATTTCTCTTCTGTCAGCCAAGTGGATGTATATTCCTCACTTTCTCCACGCCCCAAATTTCCCTCTCTTTTTCCGAGACATCAGAAACCAGTCTGTCAGCAGCAGAGTCCAGCCACAACTGCACATAAAAACTGTGCAAATTAATAATAAAACACACCTCAGTTGAGGTTTTCTCCCTAGTACAGCGTTTTCTAGCACAGTGTTTCTCTTTAGCAGCTCATTTGACATGGGACGCCCGACCTCTGCTACCATAAGAGCTGTTAATGGAAACTTCACCTCATGCAACGATAAGATGGATTTTTGGCAGCTGTGAGAGATTATGAAGAGTAAGAACAATCTTAGCTGGAATCAGAAGAAAAGAAAGCATCTGTACCTTGAGAAACACTCATCTGGTTTTCATTACACACCAAGCCTATATTTATTAGAAGGCCCAGCCAACAGACAGAAATTGATAGGTCTCTCTACTCGGAGCAAGGAGGCACGTGGCGGCTTGATAAATTCTTCCTTTCTTCTCAGTTGTATGAGTACAAGTGACCAGAGCTGTTCAGAACTACTGGGGGTCTGTCTCTCAGGCCATCTTCTGAGAGCATTCTTCATCATGTTTTTCTTTCAGCATTGCTCCCTCATGTCTGGCTGTCTTTCCCTTCAAAAAAAGGTAAGCAAAGAAGGTGTGGCAAAAGGAGAGGGAAAAAGGTTCTTGTTACAGCAATTTTACTACATCAGACATCAAATAAATTAATATTTAAAACAATCTTTATCACTAGAAGTCTTTTTCCTAAGCATGTGTAAATGGTGAGTAACTCCTCAGGCCACAGGGAAGAGAAATTAAAATTCAGAGGTTGAAAACTTGGTCATTAAAAGTGAAAAACAGAAAACCTCCATTGAAAACAGCCTTCAGTAAAGAAATGAGGAAAAATATCTGTGTCAATCAGAAAAAAGGTTTGTTAGGTTTGCTGCCTAACATGAGCACTGAGTGTAGTAAGATATGATGCTGGGTAGGCAGTTCTCAGATCAGGGGGGTGGATTTCTTTTACAGGCTCTTCAGTGTTTTCCTAGGAAGCAGTTACTATAGATGGTAAGCAATATAGACAGAGATCTGCAAAAGAACCCAGGTCCTATTAGGATGTCTTGTTCCGTCTGGTCCATCTTTGAGGATCCTTGGATCTTGAGGTTTTCTGGTGGTGGCCTTGTCAGACTTTTCAGGCAGAGAGATGTGGTGGAAGTTGTGTCTCCTTGAGCTGGAGCTGCTTCAGAGAAGTTGCTGTACAAGTGATGACTGCTGGCACTGTATTTAAAATCTCTAAATAGAAGGAAATCCTTCACAGACTTCAAAGATACATGGTTTTTAAAATGGGGCTCCATTTTGCTCTTTTGCACCCTTCTAAATAGTGTTTGGAATTTAAATGGAGTACTTTTACTTTCTGGTCTATGAAAGCAGTCAGTGTATTTTTAGAATACAAGATAAAAAGCTTTACTGGAGTTTTAAAAGAAGTGTGTCTCTCTGGATCAGCTGGGGAGTAAAACTGTTGCATTGCAATGGGACTGAAATAATCTATGGAATAGTCATTATTCCATTCTTAAAAGGAACTGTACATTTTATGTCAAAGTATCTCTCCATTCTATAAATTCTACTGGGAAATGTTGATAAGCAGTTATTTGTAAGAAATACTTCAGCATGTCAGTGTATGAAATGCTGTAGTATGAAGCTGTAGCATAAGAAATAAATATCACCCAGAAAATGCTGCCCATATTAAACCCTAAACATGAAGGTGTAAATGGGATTTAAGAACTGTATCTTTTTCATAGGGGTGAATCTCATCCTAGAAGTAGAGAACCGTAGTATTGCTTTAGTTTGGGGTGTTTCACATGTTCTTAACCACCTGAACTCTGGTATTTTGCTTAATGTATTTATCAAAGATTAATCTGTGAAAGCAAGATAGAGGCACCTTTTAGATGTTGTATTGTCTTCACTTAGAAAATATATGAAAACTGCCACTGGAGTTTCCTCTTCCTATCCTGGCTTTCCCCCAGTGTTCCCTGAATTAGTCTAGACCCAGAAGCAGTCAGAAAGGTAAAGCTTTCCTAAAGCACAGAAGTAGGGGGACTCATTTCTATGCTTTTTTGCATAAACAAGAATGAATGGCACAAAATAAAAAATACTTAATCTATTTACATGATTAGTTTTTTCTCTTTGAAAAAATCTTTATGAACCTTTTATATATGCCCGAGAACCCCTGATGGCTTATGGGTCTAATTTTTGGTCTAATTTGAATTGTCAGAGTGTGAGATCAGACATAATGAAAGCCACAGAGTGCTCTACTAGTTGTTATTTTTGGCTGCTAGTGATTAAAATTTCTTTCTTTTCTTTCTTTCTGCAGAATAAAAGAAAGGTGCAAGGTTTTGTCCCAGCTAAGATTTGGTGAAACCTAGAGACATGATACTAAAAAAACCAACAGGATACTTTCCAAGGAATAGAAGCATTTGAATTACACAAATGAAACATTCCACTAAATGAAAGAGGGAGATGTTTAAAACAAAACTTTCCATTTAGCAAGAGCAGTGTAATTGTAGGCATGACGAGGAAAGTCTTTAAGTAGCTTTGGTAATGACTGTAAACAGCTTTTGGAAAGGAGGGTGGGTGTCATTTGGCAGTGTCTATCCTATTAATAAGAGAATTTCTACAATACTGTATAAATTTTCTTGCTCCTGTCTTCCCCTTTCCTGTTTTACTACAGCTCATACTGAGGCAATAGAACTTGCAAGAAGAGCATCATTTTTCTTGAGCTTGAAGCTTTTATTTCACTGCAGCTGAAGCTTTTCAAAGGAAGCAACGGGTGCCAAGAAAGGTGAGAAGTCATGAAAGTCAGGGTGAAGGAGCTCTCAATAATTCCCTCTGTGTATTAGGAACATTGGGATATTTCAGTATTCCACTGCTAGTGGCCGTGTAGCATCTTTGGAAGTACCAGTCCTGTGTGTAGTTCCAAGGAGGTTCTGTCCAGACCAGGGCACCCCGGCTGCTTTCCTTCCTTTCCTTCATCTTTTGTTTAGTAATGAGAAGGGTAGCAGAGGCCAAAGCTGTAGGTGCACCTCTGGGATCTAGGTCAGGATGAGACCACCCCAATGACTCTTGGCACCTTTCACAACACTCTGGATCCCTGGGGAGAAAACCTGGGTGTCACAGCAGAGAGGAGGCAGTGGTGGCAACCGTGGCATTGCTTGGGAGTATTGTTGTGTCCTGTGTTTACTGGCTGTACAAGGAGAAAAAATTGTAAAAAAGTGTCTAAACCATTCTACTTATGTATCTGATCTATAGTAAATATTTATGGCTGCAGTTGAAAGTTGACATTGTTTGAGTAGACAGCATGTTGCATGTTGTAAAAGTCAGATGCTAAGAGAAGAACTTTGTGGAGGTTAGAATGTCACTTCATATTAGACACCTTCTCAATTAGAAACAGCCAAACTTCACCTTATATACGATTTCCAAGATTTTTGGTACATGAAATAAGTTCTTTGTACTCAGGTTTTTAATCCACGCAGTTGATATAACATAAGCTTATTAGATAAATAACATAAATCACCTTTCACTCTGTAAAAAACTTATATTATAAACCAGCTGTTCAGAAGTATAATGAGCTTCAGTTGAATTTATAAAGTGGTAAGTGTTTGTCTCATAGTTGTGGTGGGGCAAAGGGGAAGTAATTGTTTGAAGAACTGGTTATCAGTGAGGGCTGATGTTGATAAGCTAGGGATGGCGAGGATAAAACCCCCACAACTTTTTCCCTGGAAATCCCTCTGCATTTAAACAACAGCAGAAAGTATACATAGGATGGAAATAAAACAAACCTAGATTAGATTACTGGTTTAGCAAGCTCCCCAAACAAAAATATAGCATTGGAAGAATAGTTATGAAATATCACAGCAACAAAGACAAGAAAAAAAAAGGGCAGAGTCAACTGCTCACAGATAATAAATATCCAGTTTAGGAAACAGAAACCCACACAGATTTCTGGTACCGAGTGCCTTTTGTAACATCCACCAAAAAGTCTGCCTGGCAAGGTTTTCTAAAGGCAAAGTAGTAATTAAGCTGGATCTTGAGTGCAATTTGAATGTGCTAAGTAAAAGCATATCTTATCATGAAACTTGAAATGCTCTCACAATTGAAGTGACAAAGAGTGTGCAGGGAAAAGGAGAGGCACATCTTCAGTCTGTGAGGAGATGTGGCTCCCTGATGCTCCAGCTGATCTGCTTTCATTCATTCCAGTTGAAAGTCTGACCCCTGGCACTGTCAAACTTTCTTTACAGAGTTATTTGAGTAGAAAACAGACTTAATGGTTGTGAAGTGTTTGAAGAGATTGAGGGAAAAAAATATCTTGCTAATAAATCTCACACATAATGCACATAAAGTACGATTCCCCCAGCCTCAGTGGAACTGATTTACCTCTGGGTAAAAGAAAAAAGAGATAGTGATACATTATGGATTGGAGTTTTAGTGGGCTGTGTAAACAACACCAGCCTGCTGGGCCGTGGTGTGCTGATTGCTTTTGTTTTGTATTCTCTTTCTTCTTAAATAGAATAAGAAAATCCTTCTCCGAGTGGAGGAACTAATTGCTCTGTGGAAGACAGAGATCTTAGCAGCTGCTTTCATCACATCATTGATGTCAAGAGGATTTCTGAAGATTAAAGCTTGTAAGCAGGTTTCAAAAATAAGTACAAACAATGATTTAGATCAGTCACAAACAACTAAAACTTTGGAGTAATATATTTGAATGTACATTAATTATTAGAATATATACATGATGAATATAAAAATCTTCAGTTAAAAAAAACCCACACAAACCAACCTAATTATATTGAGTGGTCTATTTCATATGCCTATAATATCTGCTTTTTTGTAAGAAGTTAGTTTGATAATGTTGAAGGTGAAAGCAGATTATAATGAGTGTTAAGTAGTGGGAGAGAGAATGTGAGATTTTAAATATACAATTACTGTCACAGAAGACTTGTGCAAGTTTCTATTCCAGTTTTTATATTCTGGTGAACTGCTGAGGAGAGCACTATAGGGAGTGCTGCATGTGTGTGACTGAATACAGCCATACCAGCCATGCAGGAGAGTATGGATTTAACTGAAAAAGAAAGCTGTATTTTGTCTACTTTGGGGGATAATAGTGCAATTACCTGATCCTTGCAGCTGGCAGACATTTCCCATGCAAATTTGAAGAACTCTTACAATACTTAATGAAGATTTTGTACTCTGAGCAATTATCTTCAGGAAATAGCTGTGCTGTAATTGGCAGCCTAAAAGGGAGTTAATTAGGAAGATCTTTGTGGGACAGCAAGCCTCCTTGGTGGGCAAGTTTAAGGCACCAGTGTATTTTATTTGAAGAACACCTTTACAAATTTGATCTCAAATTTGAAATAATTATTAACGTGAGAAAAAAATGCAATTGCACGTGTGAAAAAGAGTAAATTGTGTATAGCCACTTTTCTAGCCTGAAAAATACCTGATGATTCCTTTATGCAAGAAGCAGAAGAAATCCTGAAGAATCCACAGTGGTGTACACATAGTGCTGGAAGTGGTCATTAGAGAGATTAAAATAATAAAATCCAAAAGGAAGTGGTGCCTTTCCTGTAGATTTTCATTTCATTGTAGTTTATTCACTGCTGGAGTTTTTCCCATGCAATTCTTCACTGGATGTAGCGTTTTACAAGGAAGTTTGATTTGTCTCAGTATTAAATGCCACTGTTTAAAACCTTCAGCAATCAGAATTTGACCATTTTGTAGCTTTGGATGATTAATTGTGACATAGGTGGTGAAATGAAACAAAATAGAAAAACGGTGCCAAAATGCAGTCTGTGTTCAGCTGAAAAATAAATAGGATTGAGTATTAAAGGGCTGATGTGGGTTTAATTTGCAGATTTCATGAGAAGTAAGTATTTGTCCAAGTCTCTTTGCTTTTCTAATGAAGTATCAAACTGGCAGTATTCCAGGTCACTTCCCATAATATGTGAGCTTGCTTGTGATGCTAAAGCACTTACTCTCATTTGTAGAAAAGGGGAACAATAAAGGCTCCACCCTAGAATCAGAAGAGGCAGGGGGGAAGGCTCTCAAAATATAATTAAAATAACGATCTTTTTTTTCTTTTTCTCCTTGTTCTGGAAGACTACCAGAAAATGTTGAGTGGCTTTCTTTTAATTTACTTCTGAGAAGTAAAATCAGAAGTGGGGGGCGGGTGGTGTGTTTACTTAGAGTAAACACTGAACTTTAAGTAGATTAAAAAATCATCTAAAGAGTCTGGATGGCTACTGCTTGTTATGTTAAATTCCTAACTTGGTTGAATTAATGTAATAACATCAAATAGAAAAACTTTTCATCACTAAACCATAATCCTGCAGAAGCATGTGCCCCCCTGAAGTTATTAGAAAGCCACAGGTCAGTAGTTCTCCCAGTGGGTAACAGGGGATGTGTGAGTCCTCCTGGGCAGCCAGGTAAATGCACTGGTAGTAAAGCAAAGAAGAAACAGTTTGCCTGTGATGTGAAATGCAGCTCTGACATATTCTGGGGAGCTCTAATGTGGGATTTCTTACAAAGAAAGTCTCTGTGTTATTAAAAGTAGCTCAGATCTTTCTGGATGGCAGAGTACCTTCTTTCTTTCTTTCCCAGATGAATGGCAGAGTTAGTGGCTGAAGAGAAAGTAAAGGTGGCTGGGGATTCAGAAGCCCACTTGAGCTATGCACCTGCTGAGGCACTGGCTGGGAGCTGACTCTGACCAAGGACTCTGGAGCTCTGTGAGGAGATGGTTGGTGTCATTGCAGGGGACAGCTCTGTGAGGAGGTGGTTGGTGTCACTGCAGGGGACAGCTCTGTGAGGAGGTGGTTGGTGTCACTGCAGGGGACAGCTCTGTGAGGAGATGGTTGGTGTCATTGCAGGGGACAGCTCTGTGAGGAGGTGGTTGGTGTCATAGCAGGGGACAGCTCTGTGAGGAGGTGGTTGGTGTCATAGCAGGGGGAGCTCTCTGGCTGGCAGCAGAGCAGGGGCTGAGGGTGTGCTCCAGGGGATGCATGCCAGCCCTCAGAGCTGTGGCACTGCATCCAGTCAGTGGGATGCTGCATAACTGGGCACACATCCCTGTGGTTTCTTCTGTGGTGTCTGGGCTGTAGTGAAGGTGTTTCAATTCACTTATAAAGACCCTCAGCCTTCCCCTGAAGGTTCAGACACCTAGAAGGCTGTCAAAAGTTTGAATTGTGTCAAACGTCTTTTTGTGTATTTATTTAATTTTTAAAGGCTGGGCTCCCTCTCAGCCCCCAGTTTTCATCTGAGCCTGGCAGGCTGTGCGTCTGTGTGCAAGTGCATTTGACAGGGAGCATTTGCCTCTGCAGCCTGGCTGCTGTGCCATCCCCTTTGGGATGGGAAAGTTATGTGCCTATTCCTGAGTTTAACATCCAGCTACGTTTTTAGCTAGGATATAAAAATAGGCTTTGAGTTGATGCCAGATCTTCCCCCTCCCAGTGGTATGCTTTCCCCTTCCCAGTGATTTGCCACAGCAGAGTAAATCATCAGCCAGAGTACCCAGAGTCTGATCCCCATTGGCATCCTACACTCCTTCCTTTCTGTCCTTGCAGCTCTGAAACTGCAGGCTGAGACATCCACCTTCCTAGGGCATTACAAGTGCACGGAGTTTTATTTGTGGATGAAGTGTCCTGAGGTCAATCCCCAGAGGTGGGGCAGGTGTCAGGCTCTTGCAGTGCTTTCTGGCCAAACATGACTGGCTGGGGAGTGCAGACACCTTCAGTGCTAGATGGCAGGCAAATGTCTATGGTCTTGCTTTGCTTTTTTACTTTGTTTTATGTCAGTGGACCAGTTGTGCTTTCATGGCCCAATTATTTTGCTGAGCAAAACTGTAGCAATACAGTCCCTCTTCCCATAAAAGGGGGGAAGGAGCAAGAAATTGTTCAACATTTCAGACTACAAGATAATCATAGTTTAGGTCCAGTGGTAAAATCTATTATATGTTGGGTTCAGTGCCTTTTCAGCTGGAAGATGATAATTTATAACATTTAGAAACTCTCTTATGTTTTGCCATTGGCTGCCTGTGACCTTTAGCATATGTCAGACAGATGGTGACTGTCTGAATTCTTAAATTGTAGCAGCAAGGTGTTATATTAATATTATTTAGTTGGTTTTAGCTCCCATTTTTGGCATGATACCACTGTGGATGAGTTCTTTTCTATCCATTCCTCTTAAGAAAAATAAAGCTTTCCTTGTTGAGTTGTTGCTGCATGCACCTTGTTTCTGCAGCAGCAGCAATAGGTCTGGTAACAATAAGAGTTAAAAGCAGGAAACATTACTTTCTACTCAAAGACAGGACAAATCCCTCACATTTCTAACTAATCTCATATAACAAGGCTTGTAAAATCCTTACTTCACACATGCAGTCATCGCAAGGTGAAAATTTCCTCCTATTTTCTCTCTCACACAGTGTGCTGTACTAGACCATTATTTCCCAGTGTTTTCCCTAGCACTGGGTGACATGATGGGTGCCTCCTGGAGCCACATCAAACCTGACTGTGAGACTATGCTCCAGCACTCAGGAGTGATGCACTGAAAGTTAAAAAATGTAGGGGGGGGGAGGAAAAAAAAAAAAGAAGCAATTTGACTTAGTAATTTCAGAGGGATCAGTGACCCACATGTCTTTTTTTAATGGATAACTTATCCACTGAGTCACCTAACTTTTCCTCATCATTCTTCTCCTTATGTTCTGTGGCTGCAAAGATGTTGATGACCTGCTAAGTTATTCCTTGTGTTCTTCATGGATTTTGTCCGTTGCCAAAAATTGCCCTGAAATCAGGGTAGTCAAATCAGAGCATTTTCACATCTCAAGCACCCTGCATGTGTTCTGCTTTAGGGAAAAAAAAAAAAAAAGAAGGAAAAAAAAAAAAAAAAAAAAAAAAAAAAAAAAGAAAAGAAGCTTTATTTTATGAGAGCTTTTTTTAAACCCACAGAGCTGTGGAGCTTACTATAATTTACATAAAGATTTGTTTCTGGGTGTAGGTTGTAGGAGAAAGAAGGAAAAAGAAATAAACCAAAAGGAAGGTGAGGAGATCTTTGTATGTAATAAATAAAATGAGACTATGCCATCTCATGTCTAATAATGCCAAGAGAACAAGACAGACAAGTTCTAACCACATATTTCACAGGTTTCACTAAAATAAAATTAGAAACAATCTTGGCATGGGGTGACCAGAGAAATTGCTACGTCACTTCCCTTCAGTTTTAATATTGTTATCTAGAAATGGAATTCTAGAAATGGAATAGAAATGGAATAGGAATATCTAGAAATGGAATGAATACCTTTAAAGTCAATATGCTTTTGTCATACATCTTCTAATTAAATATTGAATAAGAAAGATCAGTGGGATGCTAACTAGAGCTTATAAATTCAAGTTATTCTCATTGCTAGAGGACTCAAATGTATTGTCTGCAAGGGAAGGAAAAAATGGAGTTTACCTTGAGTAGCTTTTCCTCTGTAATAAAGCTTTGCACTAATATTGAGCACTATAACTCCCAGCAAGAGCTAAAACCTTAGCAGCTTTGTTCTTTGCAATCAGCCCACGAGGCATCTGTAAATTGTCTGGATTTCAATCAGAGTGAAATAGGGACCTACAGCACCTCCAAAAACTAGTGCCTTGCTTAAGGAGGTAGAAGTCAGATGTGTGGGACAGGGGTTTGCATCTTTCAGCCAAATGTGCCCCGAGAAAGGGCCAATTCCTGCCACCCTTTCTGGTGGCTAACAACACTTTTGGAAGTAATTGCAGCCTGTTGTTCTGGAGGCACGAGAGAGGAATTTTAGTGACTCCAGTGAAATCATTCCAGATGTGGTGGAAATGAGATCACGTTCTGGGCCTCCTTTTATAGCTCTGGTGTGATACAAGATTACAAAATTTACACAAGAGACCATGCCAGCTAGAGAAAGCTGGGCGGGTATTTTGGTGTGGGTTTTTTGTTTGTTTGTTTGGTTTTTTGGGGTGGTTTTGTTGTTTTTTTTTTTTTTTGGTTGTTTGGGTTTTGGTTGGTTGGTTGTTTTGTTTTTATTTCAAGGAGAAGTGGTCTACTTGGAGTTTGCCATAGGCCTTTCTCATGCATCCCAGTGACGCTCCCTCAGCTCCCAGTTCACTCCAGGAGGTGTCTTCCCAGCTGTGCCATGGCTGACCCAACATGCTTGGAAATAAAGTGGGAACACTTTGGCTTCACACAGAGTTCATATGCCAGGGCACAAAGGCAGAGTGCGAGGACAAACATTGGTTTTCTTTGGAGGAACCAAGAACAGGTTGATTAACTCACTTGCTGGTTCACCAAAAGTCTGTGAACACCTGTGGCTTTTTTCTTTCTTTCCCAACATGACACAGTTTCTGTGCTTTACATTGTCTGTGCAGGTCTATATGTAGTTTCCTTTTTTTGATTGGTAGAACATACTTAAAATTCATTTTAGTGTGGTTTTAGCCTAAAATGACATTTTAAAGGTATGTAGTAAAACTGATGTGGACCAGAGCTTTAGTTTATGGGAAAAGGAATTGCTCTATGAGGTTGAAAAAGGTGAAAACTTACAGGGTTTAAGTTCTGAAGCCACAAGCAAGGACATTATTGTTCACTGGAGGTCATTTTTTCAACCCAGAAAGCACTAGTTTTCTTTATGAACTGAAAACTACACTCCGTGTGTATATTATATTATAGCCTAAAAAAGTGCAGTACCTCTACTGATCCACTGTGAGAGCTCTTCTGCTAGCTCAGTAAGGGCCTGATTTTATCCCATGTTGGATACAAGGTAGTTGGAAAAGCAGGGGACAAAATGAGGGGAACTACTCCCAGGGTAAGTTACTCGTGGCACAAAGACAGGCCAGAACTCCAAGGTATGTGGTCACTAATAGCTGCACTCATGGGACAGTTCCAGGACTAATTGTGCCAGCCATGTAAAAAAGTTTAAGTGGAAAATTGTCCTACATTTTTACAACTTCTGTCCCTCAGATGTCTGCATTTAATAACCACATTCTAGTGTTCTCATTATTACTCAAGAAAATAGCACAACTTTCTGGTCTGCTGAGAATGCGAGTGGGGCAATTACTTAGATAAAGAGATTTTGACATTTCACTGGGACAAACTGCCTTTGGAGGGAACAGAAAATGCAGGAAATCCTCACTTCTAACAAACCCAAGAAAAACGTGAGATTCCACTGGTTTCTCTAAAAAAATTGCACACAGAGAGACACGTATATATATATTTAATTTCTTTTCTTCAGCCCTGCTGTAATTGACACCAAATGTTCCTGGCAGTGACTGCCTTCCAATTGGTTACTGCAGCTCTACCATGCAAATCAAAAACTACACTTCTCTCCAACTGTGTTTTGGGATGAGGGAAGCAGTTTTGATAGCAGCTTTATTTTTATTCCTGAAGGTTGCTGATGCATGTCGTTTTGACTTGCAACCACTTCATGAAGAGAAGATGCACTTGCTGAACAGAGCAGACTTTCAAGGATGACTGAAAAAAAGAGCATTTTTAATGAATTATGCATTAGTGGAGTTCTTAACAATGCTGATTACAAAAAAAATTATAAATAAATAATCTCAACTTATAAAACATTTGCCCGTGGTAATTAAAATCTTGACCTCTGCAAGGAAACCACGGGCAATGTAACTCAGTGAAAATTTAAGGACCTTGACATTTGTCTGGTTTATAATCAGAGAATCCCCCAGAAGCAGAGAGCAGGCATGCCTGTCTGTTTGAATACATCAGAGCTGGGCAGCTAGGTGCTAGTCTGGGCCTTGAACAGAAACACAGAAAGCAGCTAAGGGTGAACAGTTTTTTTAATTTGTTTTGTTCACGAGAGTTCTTTTTAAAGTTTGAGATAACATTTATGGGGTTTGGTGGGCTATTTTTTGTTGGTTTTGTTTAGTTTGTTGTTGTTTTTTTTAGAAAGTGGTGTCTTGTGTGTGTGAATCACAGCTCTGTGTAACAACCAGGCAATTCTCTCCCACTGAGGGAGCGAATGGCTGAAGGTAGGTCTGCTGTCCTGTCTACATTGAGTAATGACTGGCTTGGGATCTTTTCCTTATTTAAAGCTTGGTTTTTTTCATGTGAGAAAAAACTGATACAGTATTACCAGACTGAAAAAAGTGTCTAAGCCACTTGCTGTTGATTTCTATAAACATAGCTGGAACTAAAGGACATGCCTGGGGGATTCCTGGGTCAGCTGCTTAGATACTGCCCAGGACATCATTGCAAAGGAGCCATCCTTAGCTATATCTGGGAACTTCTGACAACAGATGGGGAGCAAACCAGTGTTAACTTTCTTTTTCCTTATCTTATATTGTTGCCATGCAAAGCAGAACAGTCCTGAAGGCAGCAGTGTAGGCTTCAAGTATGTTGGAAATTTGGGAGCTTGAGACCTTAATATTTGTGTGCAGATTAGGCATAGCCTTTGCCTCACATTTTCATTAGAGGGTGAGAATATACAGTGTCTGATAGAGTCTTGCTCTTCATCTTCTGACAATATTTGGCAGCAGCAGAGGCTCTCAGCAACATGGTGCTTTCCTGGTGTGCTGAAGTGCTGGGATTGACAGAAAACAGCTGGAAGACATTTGAAGTAATAAGGACTTCCACCATCAGGATTTTCTTAAATTTTCTTAAATTTCCTTAGCCCACATGCAGAATTCATTGCCAGAGAGAACTCCCCTGCTAATTGCCAAAACTTCCCATCCCAGTGTTAGGAAAGATGCTGGAGGATAGACCCAAGAAATGGGTGTGAGGCACAGAGAGCAAGTCCTGTCTTATCAGAAGATTCCTTAAATCAGGGGCAGAGCATGCCCCTGATCTCCTGCCTGCCTGCACTGCTGCTCGATGAAAGCATCTTGCCTTTCATTGCTGAGGGAAATTCTCTTTTTTCCAACCTCTTGTTGAGATAACTCTGGATTTTTTTTTCCCCATTGGCTTGATTGAAACAGATCCCTGACATACTGTGGGAATTTTAGAGTTACTGGATTAGTGGCTAGACTGTGCATTGGTTAATTTTCTGCTTGACTGAATCTATTATTGATCTAGAGACATCCCAGATCTTGTTAATGTTCTCTGATAATGTAGGAAGATGTTTTCTATGAGGAACTCTACAGTAACTGGGGATAAAGTGCCCTAGCTATTGGATATTACTGTTGTTACTCAGCTAGGCTGGCTGGGGTTTCTAGATGAAATCCTAGCTAAACTAATTAGGAATAGCTTCTCATCACTAGCTGATGATAAGCAAAAATATACAAAAAATACCAAAAGAGGTCTTCAGCATAGACTTTGAAGGCACCATGTTCTTTGCTCTCCTCTTGGCCTCTACTCCTGCTAGCCAAGAGCTCAAGCACAGCCCAGACTGCAGGATGGGATGGGTACCTCCTGGCTATGGATACAGCTGTTACAGGAAATAATTCCTCTAGCATGGCATTGAATGCTAAAGTGACATTAGGACAAGAAGGATGCATGGATTATAGAACACACTAGAAGTGTATTCAGCTGGCTTTGCTAGAAAAATCAACAGAACATACAAACCCACATCTTTTTAAGGTTGAAATGATGTGAGTATGCTAACAAACAGGGGTTTGTTTTCTTTCTGTTGCAATATTGTTGTTAAGGGCTGGTGAGAGGGAGAAATGGTCAAATTTACAGTCTGGACACTAAGGCCTTTTAAATACAATAGCTGAACCCTCCAAACTCCAGGCTGATTTTATTAAAAGACTGTAGCAGGATGTAGAAATCAACATATTAAACTATTCAAGTTTCTGGTGGAAAAAATTATATTTTGCAGATACACAGCCAGAATTTTATTCTGGTTTGCATTATACTTTTTTAGTGAAAACAAGAGCATAACATTAAATCCAGGTAATAGTTTCTTGTTAATCTGCAGGCAGAGCTCTGTTTTGTTAACTCCCTGCCCATGAAAAATTCAGAGGAGCATTTCAGTATTGTGTGTTTCTTGGGAAGTATACACAGTCATATTGTCCCAGCTACAGGGAAATTCTTCTGAGCAGGCTGCATATAAATAGCACAAAATGCCTCTTTTCCTGCTCAGGGTTGTACACATCAAAAAAGAGACTAAGAGAGTTGAAGAATGCAGGGATCTTTCAGCATATTTATTTCCATTATTTGTTATATGATTTTTGTTCAGGTTTTTTTCAAGTGCTGAGGTGATCAAAGCCAACTCACCTACTAAATGGTTCAAGTACAAATTAAGTGCTGGCATATCTTGTCAGAGCTGGTAGGCTCAAACATAAAGCAGCAGTAATCTTTCAAGGGCAACCATTAGGGCTGATTACTGCAAGCATTTCCCTTCTCCAGTAAGAACACAGTGTCAGACAGAAATAACAAGCACAAAATTTGAGTGAGGGGGCCTAAGGAAGCAGGAATCCTAGCAAGAAGAAAACTTGAGTTTCACAACCCAAGCACTGTTTAGAGAAGCTGGTTACTCACAGGCTGGGTGGAACAAACTGCAGAGTCAGCAGGGAAAGCTGGGAAGTCAGGAGAAGAATTGTGTGTGTTGGAATTTCCCCCAGCCAACCAAGCTGCTGCTCCAGGGAACCCCCAGAACCTTTCCAGCTAGCAGAAAGCCCAGGCATGATGCTGGACTTATGCTACTCATTTTGTGTTGTATGGAAAGCTTGGGTAGATCAACGTGGTTGCATTCAAGGGTGCTCCAAAAGTCTGTTTGTTGGTTTTTTTTTCTTTAAAAAAAGCTTTTGCTGAAACTGGTGCCTTCCATCTGAAAAGAGCCACTCCAGCTCCTCTTGTTCATCATGCCCTTAGTGACAGTCTGTGACAGAAGTGACAGCCATTTGCACAGCACTTTTGCAGGGTTGGGGTCATTAACCATTCTCCAGACAAGGTTTGGGAGCTGGAGGGAGGGGAGAGGGAGAAAGTTGGCTTTCCTGGTTACTTGTTCTCTAAGCTGAATTAAAACTGTTTGCTTCCCTACTTTACAGCTTGTGCATTAGTAAGAGCTGCAGGGATTCAAGAGAAGGAAGGCAGTGAATAAGGGTGCAATCCTGACATTGGTTCTGACTGACATGTGACCCTGCTGAGGCTGAAATTAAAGGCAGGTAAGTCAGATTTACCCATCTCTGCCTTTTGGATCTTTCCCAATAGAAAGAAGAAGGAATTGCTTTTGATTTTGCTTCTCAACACTTTTGAGAACAAGGGAAATATTGGTAGAATCACAAGGCTTCTTTTCGTAAAAAGTCATTTTTCTTGAATGAAAAATTTCAGCTGTTTTCACTTTAAACCTTAAAAATTTGATCTGACTACCCATACTTCCTTTGGAATATGTGTAATGAGTAACTTTTAGAGAAAACTGAAAACTCGAATCTCAAAGCATTTAAAAATATTTTAGAGATATGTGAAGATTTGATTTATTTATCAAAACATTTAACAGACAATGAGAATAACTATTCAGATGCAATTTTTGTTAACTATGTTTGCACTAAATGTTTAGAAGTATGAAGATCTGTTCATGACTAATACTAAAAGTCCATTGAAGTGTGACTACATACTCATCTGAGCCTGTTCTGCTAATGATGCTGCAGAAAACTTCAGGGCAAACCCAAGCCTGTAGAGCTGGCTGCTGTGACATGCAGTTTAGATCATCTGAAGGTGTTTCTTTGGGGAAATTGGTTATTGGGGCAGATTAAAGTTTCACTATATGGCAAAATGTGTGGATTGTCTACAAGCAGTTCTTGAGTGGGATCATCCAGGGATGATGTCTATCCCTGACATGCTTTAAGGTGGCAGGCAGGGGGAATGTGAATGTTTTTTGGAAATGTGGTTCAGCATTTGGCAATGCCATGTTACATCTCTGTGAGCAAACAACAGATTTAGGTGCTTGAGTGAGTTGGTTCATATATAAGATAGGAACTTGTTTAAGCTCCTACCAGAATGGACTTTTTTTCCTAACCTTAATGCTGCACAATACTGCTTGTGTGTTTGTTTTTCTGGGACCTGTTCTTTCTGTTTCTAAAAAAGGTCAGAAATCTAAATGCTCCTGTAGCTTGGGAAGGGAGAATTTTTGTACATACTTCTAGCACATAGACACCCAGACAAAGGATGTAGTGGAAAGCTTGCAAGGAAGGTCACTCTTGTGATTCAGTCCAGTTTTGCATTCTCAGGATGGTTACATACTTTGTGCAATTAACATAAACATCCAGTCATTTGAGCTGTTATTCAAGCCCATATTCTGACCGTTTTGGTTTTTTTCATCAGCAGATCTGCTCTTCTGGAAGTTTCCAACCCCATTAATTACAGCCAGACATTTGTTTTGTGCATAATACTTGATATAATGAGATATAATCCCCATCTGGGCACTTGTGAAGAGTAATTGCACATTTGCAACATACTGTAAAATTTATAGTAGCATCTCCTAATATCTCTCAATATGAATAACTCTATTTTACTGTGAGAGGTACATTGGCACAATCACACCATATGGTAAAGTTCTGCAAAATATCTTATCTCCCATGAAAACTATTATATCATTGCCTGTCGTTTCTGTGTGTTTATTACTGATTATTCTGCAAGGCTGTATTTCAAACCTACTGCTTGTGAACACGAACAAATCCAGACTAAACAGGATACAGCTAAAGATGAAATACTGTGTTTGCTGAGATATCAGCACAGAGACCTCAGCAATTTTTTATGTGGGAAAACTGAATTATGGGTGCCAAGGGCTGAGAAGTCAGAAGTAAATGTAGTAACAACCTACATTTCAAGAGGAAAAACGGTTATGCTGGAGATAATGATCCTTCAGAATTTAAAAATTACTCTTTCTGCAAATATGAGAGGAGTTTTTCCCTCCTTTCCCATTTAGATCCTTGCCAGAAGCTGAGGCTTCCTGTAGCTTCCAGGAATCAAATATGTCCATAAATGTCTTTCACTTGGTTACAGCACACTGCTACCATCTGCTTCTGAAGCTCTTTAGCAACCTGTGGCTAAATAATCTCCAGCCCCTACTCCCATCACCACCAGTCACACTGTTGCCCCCATTGGGTTCAAAAGAACTTGTCAGCCATTTCACACCTTCTAAAATTTTTTATTGGCAGAGAGAGAATTGCTTTCATTGACACTTAAACCCTATGAGGTACCCAGTGAGCTCAGAAAACTAATGCAGCTCCACTAGGGAATCTGGCAACACCACACACAGCACTAGGTATAGCCAGCAACCTAGAGATGCTGGCAAAACTGACACGTAGATATGCACTGTTGTGATTTCCAGGGACAACAGGAATGGTTTGGTTATCCCCAACACTGCATAGCAAAAAAAAAAAAATAATCCAAAACAAACCCCAACAAACAAACAAAACCAAACAGAACCACCACAGCTGGCTCGTGTAGAGAAGGATATACGATTTTTTCTGCAATTAGTCCACGTCTTTTTTTTTCTCCATTATTGCTATTCCAAACTAATACCCTATCTTCATATTCAGTAGGTGGGTGCCAGTCTTGTCTCTGCATCTAGCATTGCACTTGCCCTGTTGGTGTGACAGACAGATGAGTGGCACCACACACCTCATCCCCTCCCATGGGGGGGCCACAGCTCTGCTTCCAGCACCTCTTGCCACCTGCTTGGGGGCAGACATCAAGGATGCAGCCTACACACTTGAGCTGTGGGTTTAAAGGGATCTGCTGCCCTTTTCCCACCACTTCCACTCAGAGATGCCATTGTACTTGGAAGGAAATCTGAAGTATTCACAGTTTCCTTAGTAGAGGAAAGCAGTCATCTGGGTGAATGAGGAACCTCTTGCACTCGGTGATATGACTGTAAATAACTACACTTAGAATGAAATCAAAGCCTATATCTTAGGACAAGTATGCCAGCTTCCAGGAGAAGATGGAATTTTTTCATGGCAGACTTATCACTGGTTTCCTAAATGAACCAAGATAAACAGAATGAACTCTTTCATGTGGCTGCTATGATAAAAGCAAGGTCCTCAAGTTGGCAGCCTGTCGGGGGGGGTTCAAAGTGGAAATGAGAGCTGGCTTTTTTCTTTATTTCAGAGAATCTTGCTGCTATTTGTACACAGTCTATCTTGGTGACTGGCATGGGCTGGAATACATGTCTGTGGGCTTGGAAGCCTCATGGCAGTAATCAGGAGTGCACTAGTCCTTATGGCAGGCATCACACGGGCTACTGCCAGGTCTTTGAACTACAAAAATAAATAGAGAAGAGAACTGCATTGTATTGGTGAAGCCTGAGGCCCACTTGTCTGTCTTGGAGCATGCTCTGGTGAGTGTTTAACTTGGAATTTGTCCACCACATGTGGTAGCTCAGGAGTGAAAGAACAGAACAATGTGAGGCAGTACATTTAATGGTGTGTTGGTTTAGCAGTCCTCAGGAAACTCTTACTCCCATTTTCTCTCTGAGGACTCTGAACTCCACCATCTCTGCTGAGCTGTGTCAGAGGATGGGTGTATCAGATAGTACAACATTCTCCCAGGTCCTCCAGGGAACCCCCTGAAGCACCATCCCTGTGCCTAGGTGTGTTCCCAGGGAGAGGCTTTGTGTGTGGTTCCTTTGGCACTTTGGCCAGCGTGGACTTGGGAGTGCTCTGCATGGACCACTCTGCCCCAGAGGCCTTGGGAAGCACAGAGGGGCAGCACATCCATTGGTTTGGGCTGAAACATTTTGTGGGGAGATTGAAATAACCCTCAGCCTCCTCTCTCCTCCCTCAGTTAGGTTTTTGCAGCCAAAGGGAGTGCTGTACCTGTGTGTTCCTGGAGGGGGGCACCACAGTTTTGTTTGCTGTGCATTGCAGAGCACTAAGCAAGTTTTTATGACTGAATGAATTTTTTACAGATTATCAGGCAGGGTTTCTAAAGAAAGAAAAAAAATTAGTATGAAGATTTTCCAATGCAACAACGTTGCAGTTTTTACGTATGACTTATTTCTTCAGTAAAGGTTTATTTAGCTTTTTTTTTGTCTTTTCTCGGTGCATTAGTTATTTGATATAATGTTGGTGAAAGAAGGAAGAAGAGAACTTAAGAAAGGATGAATTCCCTCATAAAACTGTCTGTTTGTTTTGTGTCAGGGAGGGAATGCAAAGCAGCCATGAACTCAGTTCCTGACTATTCGAAGTTATCATTATAGCACAAATCACTGGAAAGTCTTCTTTGCATTCTGAAATACTGGAAAGTAATTCAAAGTAACTATGTTCAAATTTGAGATACGCCTCCAACATTTTTTTTTTAATGGTTAGACTGTGTTGTGAAAGGGAAAAATATATTGGAGTGAGAATTTTGTGAATTCTCAAGTGAACACTTTATCAGCTTGAAGCTATTTCATTTAGCTTTAAAGCAGTGACATTTCATTTATCATAAAAATTTGTTTGTTGAGAACTTGCTGGCTCCATTACTGTCCACATGGGAAATGCCTGAAAGAGATGCACTGTGTAGGACACATCTGGGACAAACTCTGCTTTTTGCCCTGGCTCTAGTGATGGTGGCCAGGCAGTGGCCAGCCAGGGGGCAGCTCTTACTGCCAGGCTCTTCCCCAGCTGCCTCCCGAGGAAGAAGACAGCAATGTGCACAGGCTGTCAGGATGCTATTTAAAAAAAAGTAAAAGGGAGAATCCCCTGGGCTTTGTTCAAACAAAATCAGGAGGAGAGGGATAGATGTGATGCTTGCTTGGCATAGTGTCTGACTGCTCTTAACAGTAAGCAGTCCACAGTGTGGTAAAAACATTTAATTAGCTTAGCAAAATGTGGGGCGTTTTTTTGCCTGGTGAGGGCCAGAGACCATAATCCCACTTATTATTTGTATTAGAGAGCTTTAAGTAGAATTTGTAGCTGTCTTTGCTCAGCACTATGACATGAGAACAAGATTATTTTTATCTGACAGAGCCAATGCTTCTATTTCACATTTGCAGTAACAGTTCACTGGCCCAGGTTTTTCGTTTAGCTTAAAGGCATGTTGATCACTTCTAATTAAACTAACATTTACCTAAATAATCATCTGAATGGAAGAGGTAAGTCACCCATATTTATGGCCCAAAAAGAGTAATAACTATGCCTAACTGGCAGAAGCTAAAATCATGTGGCACGTGAGAGCCCATTGCCAATGTGCAGCACCTTTGGCAAATACAAGTGGACTGCACAAGTTTGAAAATCTTCTAGAGAATCCAGGTAAGAAAGAGGTTTCTATTATTTCATCTGAAGCAGCAGACTATTGTGTGCAGTCATAGGATGAGCTGATTTGCAGAAATTACATTTAATTCCTATCAATAGATAGTAGTCTATTTTCCTATAATTCCTATTCAATAGATAGTAGTGAAGAAAAAAGGCTGAAGTAGAATGGTAGTGTTTACTCTGTTTTTACTCCACATTGAAAGCATTTTTATAGTAAATTTGAAGAGAAAATGTAATTAAACACTCAAATCTTACCTATTTTTCCATAAATCCTTGAATACAGGTGTCTTATTTGTGACAGTACTAACCACAAACCTATCCCTCACAGACTGTGCCTGTATTTTCTTAGGAATGCATGTGGAATATAATTAATTAACCAAGAGTATAAATCCTGAAACTCATAGGAGACTTGTTAGTTCAAAGACTACTACTGAGCCAGTGTGCATGCTTTCTTGTTTCATGTTTTTCCATTCTGTGCCACGAAAATTATTATCTGAGAATAAATTATTAATAAATCTTCAAAGCTCGTTCCCTCCTCTGATTTTAATTATCTAATTGATAATTGTGCAGATCAAGGTTTCCTCTGATATTGATCCAGTTTCAACAAATTAATGCTAGAGCTGGATACACGTTTGTGTGTAGAAGAACTAAACACTTCTTTAAGGTTGGTAACAAACAAATTTATATTACATCTTAAATCTTTTTTTTATTCTTGAAGAGAGATATTTGTAATTTTCTAATACACTGTAATTAGATAATTTAGGTGAGGAATTATACCCCAGATAAGCAACAGTTATGAAAGTTTATTAGCATGTTAAAATCCAGCTAGCTGAATAAAAAGGGGATACAGGTAGTGAGGTTGAAAAAAATGTTTGTTAGTTAGTGTTAGGAAGATCAAGCAGATGAAACATTTAAAATCCTGCTAGACTTCAGGGATTTGCAGATGTTGAGACTGGAAGAGTTATGGCATGTACAAACCTTTTTAATAGCAGATACAAGCCATAAAGCATGTTGCAGCTTGAACATTTAAAGGGCTGTAGAAGATAACACTTAGACATGCATGTATTCACATCTGGACACATCAGCTTCCTCTGCAAAAGCTTTATTTATACTGCTCAGGCTGAAAGCATCTGCAGCACTCCCTGTTGCCTTCCCTGGTGAGTACTGAGCTGGCTTTGCCCTCTTTCACACCATCCTCAGCCCCCTGCTCCAGCCGTAAAAGCCAGGAGGAGGGTAGAGGTGTGGGGGATAGGAAGCCAAGGATCATGATCTTCCTTTTCTTTGCTCACTTTTTAGTCCAGCTCTTCACCTTGCCCCACCATAAAGGCTTCCCTTGAAACAAGTACCTCCAACCCAACCACACTGGTATTTTCTCATGGATTTCTCTCTGAGCTGGTAAGAAAATTTCTAACAAATTCACCTGTTAGGGAATGCCACGTTTTGGGTTTTTTGGTTTTTGTTTCTTTGTGGTTTGCCATGTGTGGTGTTCCCTAGAAAGGTCAGCTCTTTGCCTTGTCTCATCTGTAGCCCATTGTCCAACAAAACCCCCAGGACAGAGGGCAGATGGGCAGCTGTGAGAAGTGTCTGAAATGGAGAGGGAAAGCAGCCTCTGCTGCAGAGTGGTGTCATGCTGAAAGTGACTGTGGTGGCCATGGGAAGGATCCCACAGCCAGAGGTGAAGGTAGGAAAGCCACTCCTCTTAGGATGTTAAAAAGTCTTGAAAGGCTGATGAACTAAAAACAATACTGGAGGAAAAGTCCTGCTGGATAAAAGGGCAATTAATACAACCAGGTCTTTTTTGCCTCCGTTTTTACTGTTTTTTTTTAAATTTTTAATTGTTCTAGACTTGTCTCTCCCCGGATTGCAGAATGGGGATTCACAGCTCTTACTGTTTTTGGAGTGCTTTGAGGCTGCCATGAGGGCCTGAGCTGCCCCATTCAAAATGTGCCTATTGTAGCTTGTTTTCTTACAGCCAAAAAAAAGTTAGTAGTGTTGGTTGGGAACTGGGAGCAGAAATTATGTAACACTGAGCATTTATAAACCCCTAAAGCTCAGTTTACTTGGGATTGTTAATAGTGTTTCTAAAGGGTGGGGAAAGAAAATGTAAGAGCTAGGAAGGAGAATGATGTGAACTGCTTAAGCACAAAGCAGATTTGGAACATGAAAGAGTGAAGCACCATGCCAAAGTAATTAGATGATATAAGCATAAAGCAGGAACGTTAGCCAGCACTTATCTTCATTTATAAATAAAGCTTCTGGACATTTCTTCTCATCCCCATTGAGAGATGAATATTCTGCTGTAAACCAGAGCTGCTCCAACCATCAGAGTCTCCCTTACCCTGGATTAACCCAGTGGTTCTCTGCAGGGTATGAGGAGGTCAGAGCAATGCAGTACATCTCCCTCTTCTGAGTGCATCAGGTGTCAGCACTCTGGCTTTGCACTTTTAGATAAAAGTTGTGCAGAGAATAATAGGAAGCCATGAATCCCAGTTAGTCCCCTTTCTTGAAAGAGACTAATTCTACTGAAGTGAACTTGGAATCTGTTTTTACTCAGCTGCAGCAAGATAGGTCCTCCAAACATGAAATCAGAATTTGAACAAATATCCTTCATTGCTGCTGAAATTTTCAAAGCTCTGGATGCCTTGTAGCCAAGTAATGATAGTGGCAAGGGGTCATCTGCGGCCCTACACAGCTTTGAAAAATTCTGCTCTAGTGTTCAACTTGCCAGAAATTGCTTTTATTTGATTCAACTCTTCAAGGTGGTTCAGTACTTGACTTTGCAGGCAAAGCTGTGATTTTATTTCTAATGAATGAGTGCTATGGATGTGATTTAATTCTGAGATTCCATTATTGTATTGAGAAGAGTTCTTCCTGGGGCCTTTGTCCATTAACCTATGGACAGATTGTCCAGAGCAGCAGAATAGAGAGGGGCATATTTCTAGGTATGAGAAGCAACTGTCTCCAGACTCCTGAGTGTAGCTCCCCTCCAAAGCATTTGTGATGTGGCTATTCTCACATCATGTTTCTTCTCAAGCCAGGCTTCCCAGGGCATAAAGCACCAAAATACTGTGTCCATTCTTCTGGTGGTCTGTGAGTGGCTCATGGGAAGCCAGTTGGTTGTCTATGATGTTATTTTTGCCTTCTGCTTGCTAGCTGCTAAGTCACAAAGATAGATAGAAGGGATAATATTAAATAATAGTTAATGGTACTTTCCCAAGCAGATGATTACTTGTTTCTGTCACTGTAATGCCAGTTGAAGGCAAATGTCCCTGGGCTGGTTCTCTGACATCCCTGCTCTGCTGTCTCAGTGATGAAAGGATCTCAGTCCATACCACTGCAGCTCTTTGTAGCTCTTGGACATTGCCACATATATATATGGGCCCATCTTCTACAAAACCACTCCCATTTGAGTTGTTTTTAAACATAATGACTGCAAATTCCAGGCAATCTGGGATGACTCTTGGATGGATTAGCTAGAGCTGCCTGTCCTGCTTGTGTGTTAGATGTGTTTGGGCTGCTTGTCCAGTCCTTCTGCAAGGTACAGTGTGTCATTTCAAGTGTGCCATCATCCATTTTCCTCAAAATATTTGTCTTAAAATGCACTACAAAGTGTGGCAGCTCTGCACATCTGGCAGCTCAGACACCTGTGTGGGGGGATTAGGTCCAAGTTGGTGTTAGTTGAGTCCCACTGTTTCTGGTTTGCCTCCTTACCACCCAAGCCTCCAGTGAGAATCCTCATATTCAGGAATCTGGAGGTCCCAGAGATAGTTGCACCAAAGGGAAAACTTGATGCTAGTGAAAAATATGCTTTTAAAATACTTTCCACTTGTATATAATATTGGAACATCCAGTGCTGGAGTGAAAATGAAAGTAGATATATTATTCTTATCCTTCCATATATTACAAGGATTCTGTTGCTTTTTCCACTTGTTCTTGGATTGAATTTATAAAACTATCTTAACAAAGTACCACAATAAAACACTCTCCAGCTGACAATCATCTCTTTCCCAGTATAATTTAAGATTTTCTCTGATATGCTGAACTTTTACAAGACTATAACTGGGTAATATGGGTGATGTTTTATTCTTCATTTCCTAAAAGAAACGTAAGGGAAAGGGGGCCAAGCAATTAGTTATCTTGTGTACTGAGAAAATACTTATTTTAAAATGAGAGGCTCCCTTGTGTGACTTTCTGCTTTCCATTGTCAGAAGCACTGAATTATTACACCGTTTTTACTTTACAAAACATTCTTGTTTTCTTGTTTAGGCCACTGTCAGAGGAGCTGAGCTGAGCTCTGGCTTGGCTGCTGTTACTCCAGTGTTAATGCTGTGTGCCAAAGCAAGGCTCTTGGCTTCCCTCTTAGAAACCCTTGAGCGTGTCCTTGGCAAACCAGGTATTTGATGAACCCCAAACACTTCCACACTGAGCACTTTTGCACAGTTACTGACCATTCTTCCCTTGCTTTCTCTGCTGAACCTTCACCAGACACCAAATGTAAATAAGGCTCTCAACTGGAGTTTATAATGTGGTGGTCACCAGAGATAAGGGTGGCTGAGATATTGTCTGTGTCTGGTGATCTCAGCACAACGTGCTTCAGTGGAAAAGACTTCACAAAACTTGTGTTACTTGTTCCACAAAATGATTGCAAAAGATTGCTGAGTTTTTTCTTCATCTGATTTAATGGGACAGTATAATGAGAGTTTCCTTGATACTCTTAATGTACTTTTTTCTCTGGAGAATCACAAAAGCAGTCATTGCACTGGTATTTTGTTTTTCAAAGCATGCTTACTACAATGGATGAGAACCTGCTCCCTGTTGAATTACTATCATATCTGTGAGTAGTTTGTGGGGAAAAACATCTTTTTCAGCCTACGATTCGATTTTGTAAAATAGCTGAAGTCTTTATTTGAACATTAGCAATTTTTTTATCAGCAATAAACACTCCCCACAAAATTCAGCCCACGGTATTTTCTTTCAGAAAATAAAAGTAAATGTACAGCAAAACATACTATATCTTGATTATCTGTAGTCATCGAGGAAAATTAAAGAAAATTGGACAACACCTTTTGTAACAGCCTCACTGAATTAAAGCTGATGGTTGAGGGTGTTCACAGCACAGAGACAGGACAGTGTTAATGTGTCTGTGTTAGCAGCACTGTACATCTATCTGTCTGGATATATGATCAGGAGTTGAAGGTTGTTTATTGTCAAAGGCTGAGTAGCTAGTAAATGCTGGCAATGGCTTGGATTCACTGGAATGCTGCACAGCTGCAGCATTACTCAGACTTTCCCTTTTCTGAAGTCAGTAATCCCTTCAATATTGCATTAAATATGGTTTTAATATTTATCTGGATAAAAATGTGCTGAATATTGCAACTGTTTAATTCTGATGTTTGTCACGTAGGAAATCTGTGTAAGGCAGAAGGTAACAACTTTTTTATTGCTAAAGCCCAATGTAGCTGCTGCTTGCCTGGTTTGCTTGGGCTGTGTAAAGCACTGGGGAAGCCTTTCAGATTGCTTGGACACAGAGGCACGTCAGGATTTCTGCAGCCAAATTTCAGGCCTCAGTGCTTGGCTGAACTCACTGAACTGACCCCTCACCCTATGCAAGAATCAGAGTTCCTGAGGATTTCAGTGGCAGTAGAACTGAGCGGATGGATTTTGGATTTGTTATACTTCATAGGCCAAATAGTTGACAAGCCAGGAGTTGGAATGGTTTATTAATATGTCACTTCTTTTTTTATTAGTTTTCTTAAACGATCAGCCAGTCTATTGTTAGCTGATCCATTGTATCTTTCCCAACTTTTTTAAAAACAATTTTTATCTATAAACCAGATTATTTGGATAACAGTGATTACAATTAATGATGTGGGAGCAGGGAAATATGCTCCCCTTATGTTGTGGGTTCAGAATTAAGACAGGGAATCCAAATACATGCAATTCAAGTTAACCACATGGTCTAATGCAGTCCTGGCCATGCTGGAGCTCACTGTGTCCATGTGTTTCCACCAGCAATTACTTTCCCAGATGCTGCTGCTGAAAAAAAGGAAAGTACACCAAATGGAATGGTTTGTAGGCACCAAAGATAACCCATTGCTGCTTGGGATGATTGCTTTAGACATGAGCCTGACCTGGAAGCAGGTGGGCCATTAGGCATGGAAAAGGTAATTTCAAAAAATCATATTCAGATTCAAAGGTTTGGAGGATTTTTTTGTTGTTGTTGTTTTGTTTGGCTGGTTTAGTTTTTTGGGTGGGTTTTTTTTTTGTTGTTCTTTGCTGCTGTTGTTTGTTTTGTTTTGCCCAGCAGTATTAGTAATGGCTTGATCAGACTGAAGCAAAAAGCCTCTTGAATCCACTAGCTGCAGGTCACTGATTCAAGCAGATTAGCAGCAGGAGAAATGTGCATGAAGAGAAGGAAGAATCGCTGGTGTCTGTCTAACTGCTTCCAGTCTTCCCCTTCCAGTTAAAGCTCATTTCAGTCACTTGTTGGCAGTCACAGTGGCACCACCAAGTGAGGGGGTCATGGAGACTAAACCATGCATTCATCCTAAAGTGGTCCCTGAAGGGAAAGGTGGGAGAGTGTTGGGGAAGCTTGAATGAAAGTTGCTTCTGTTCCATGGAAACGTAGAAAGCTTTAGGAACCAGAACTGTTGACACCTTCTGGGGCATAAAAACCCCACGTTTGACTGAACTGTTCCAAGCAGCACACATTGGAAGTGAGAAGCCTAGCATCAAGGTAAAATTACTCTAATAGTCTGTAATGTTGCATTGCTTTATCTCATTCTCTCTTCCTGATAAAGCCTTTTCAGCTATTTGCTTGGCAAATTGGCTCGTTGACTCATTGGCAAACTATTTGAAGTGATTCCAATAAACAGAAAAATTGATACTCCTTTCTTTGTTTAAGAAGAAACTCACAAAACTGAAAAGGACATAAACATTGCTCTCTTTCTCTCTGGGTTTGGACGTTGGCTTTCCAGTATTTTGCAGTAGACAAAGCAGTTTCTCATCCCATGCCCCTTCACAAAACACTGCCAGCCAGTGTATCTCACCTTTCCAGCCCGTGGAGCAATGTATCATCTTTGATCTTTATACCCAGGACAAAGACTTATCCTGTAGCAATAGCATAAAAATAAATTAGCCCCATCCCATTACAGACACTGCATATTCTTTCAAAGGAAAAGAATTACAACTATAGGTCATCTGCTTTTGATAGTAAAACTGTACAGATTTATTAGTATTTATTTAATGCTATATTTGTATTGAGGTGAAAGTCACAGCACGGTCAATTTAACCCTTTTCCTGTCTTTTGGAACACACTGCTTACTTATTAGGGGGTTTTTTTTGTGTAATGAGGTTGGTTTGTTTGTTTTTCCAAGACTGATGTCAAGAGACACAGAGAGAAGTCCAGGGAAAGGAGAATATTAAGGACCTGCCAGGTGAGAAAGGCTTTGTGAGTTGGGAACTTCTCTTCACCATAGCATGGGATACGTCTGATGAAGATTAATCAGGAGCAGTGGCAACTGGAAACCCGAGAGATGGACCAGAATTCTACCAGTGAGGTAGGTAGAGACACCAGGTAAGTGTGCATGTTCCCCACACCTGGGCAGGTCACCCAAGCTGTTGTCACAGTCACAGCCCAGTGAGTAACTTTGACATCACAATCCTCAGGAGTAACGTCCCAGAGCCCGCTCTCCACACGGGCCACTTCGCTGCCCTGTCCCGTTTGGTGAATTGGGTTTCCACTGTCACACCACAGCTGCTTTTAATTTTGCCCAATCAACATTTTTCTCACTCAGCAAACATGTTTCACATTATGTTCTCCCCAGATCAACAGGCATTCATTTTTCTATCAGATGAAACTTCCAGCCCTTAGTCTCAAGTGCTGTAGACTTTTCTTGCAGTTCTTCTTGCTTTCTGGCTGCATAATATTTTTCCAATCAAAACACTGCTTCCGGCCTTTATTCAGAAGCTACCACTTGCAAATCACTGTGAGGTATGTTCTGTGAAGCTTAGGTTACTCCTAAGGATTGCAGCTTTCCTTAGGGCATCTCTTCCCCTCCCTATACACAGATGTATGTGTTAGGACTCATCATTATCATTTGTTTATGGCCAAGGAGACACTGACCTCCACAGGGATTTACAGTCCTGGTCTCAAGCAGCCTGTTTTGTTTGGCACAATTTGTTGTTTTCCTCTCTGTGTCATTATTGTATGGCTCTGTCCCCATGTCCTGACTGTGGGTGAGCATGGCAATAGGCAGGGAACAGGCAGGAGGTTGGTTCCCCCCCTCCCAGAGCTGCACTCCCCAGCTCCCCATGGTGGCACTTGCAGGAGGACAGAAGGAGCAGGTTGGAACCCAGTTGTTGGCTACTGAATGACATGGTGGGGCAGATTGTATCCCATGGCTTTGACCTTAGCTGAGGAGCCCAGCAATTTTTAATCATGGAAAAACGTTGCAGAAGAAGAAGGTGGAGGAATTGTACAACACATAAATGCTATTATTCAAAGATAGATATCTGCAATTTTTGTGTTCAGTTTGGGGCCACTTTCACAGATACACGAAGCAGCTGGTCTGCATCTGGTTTGTATCTAAAAAGACCTTTGCTCATGAATAAGTACATGATTGAAAATAACATTGCAGGTCTAATCTACTTACACTCATAAAACCTCAACTTCAATATGGGTACCCTGGAATAAAGGATGAAGCAATTTTGTCAAGTTTTAATGCAGAATCATTTTATATTTACATTAGTAAAAGCAGAGTTTAATGCCAAGAATGTGTATAGCCAGACATTGTTTGGGGGGTTCCAAACATAATTTCATGTTTATTTTTCTGTCTGGAAGGTGGTTGCTAAATCCCTGCAATCACCACATAGTCTGGCTGTTGGGCTTTCAACAGTAGCTGCTCTTATTGCCAATCTGGATCGTCAATAACAAGATTCAAGTTACAATTAAGAAAAAACAGAGGACACCTAATAGCTCAAAGGAGGTTCCATGAAAATAAAACCTCCTCACAAATTTGGGATTTTTAGCATTTTTTTTTTTTTTTTTTTGATTGGGAGTCTTCTTTCTGGAAGACAGAAGCAACACGTTTGCCTTTTATAGTAACTATAATCAATGCTATAGTCCTTTGACTATTATTTTCTCTGTGAGCATGGCCATAATTTCAATGCCTTTCTATTGCAGTCCACCTGCTTTATTTAAACCACAAATTGCAGTTTTGCTCTTTTCCTTTACCACTGCTGCACAGTCCTCAAAACCATTCCTTCCAGCCCAGGTACAAGAGGGAAATAATTACTACTTGCCCCTGGGCTTAAGCAGAGTTCTTTCATTAAAAAAACTACATTTTACTTAGGAGAATAACATCATGTGGCAGGGCTATGGCAACAATAACACCTCTGCTGCCAGAAAACACTTATCCTGGGTGGCTCAGATGGTCCCAAATATTTAAGAGCATTTTTCTTTTATTGTAAATTCCCTGTGGTACATTATTTTCTACTGAGAGCTAATAACTGCCCTGTCTGTAAAGCAACTGGTCTTAAGTTTATTAGCTTGCAAGACAGAAAAATAACAGACACATATCACTGACATTTAACAAAGATATCTTTCATGGGTTTCTGTATTTTTTCATATGCACCAAACATTTCTCTTCAGGTAGAAAAACACATTCTGAACCACATTCTGAGTAATTTCTTATGAAGTGGAGCACATTTTCCTTAATGCTTCACCAAATACGAGTTCTCTTTTCTAACAATTTTTGCAAAAGAAAAGCCATGTCAGCTTCCCCAGTGAAGGCTGTTTCACCCTTGTTGCAGCAGCCATGCTATTTTCCTTGGCACCGTGGGAGAACATCATCCTGTTCCTGCACTGAAGTGGGAACCATGGCACAAACACGTGTGGAAGTCACCTCTTCAGACAGCACAAATACCTCTTCACACTTCTTTAGTGTTTTCCTTTTGAATGTGGTGTGGGGCACAAGAAGATAATGCCTGTGACCACCCTAGAGCAAAGGTGCAGTGATGCTACATCCTGGTGCTGAGGTGGCAGAGCTTCCCACTGGCTGGGTGCATCTTGGCTTGGTGATGCTTACAGGCCAGCCAAACATGAGTATTTTTGTTTTGGAAGGAGTCCATTTTCAGATAAAATTTTTAGCCAGAGTATAGTGAGGCTGTAAGGAGGTGTAAGCCACCCTCAGCTGCCTCCTCTCCAAACAGCAGCACATCACATGGGAACTTGCCAAGGCCACAGTAAGCAGCAGGTACTAGGGAAAAAAAGGTGACATGTTTGGTAAAATTGTTTCTGGTTTTAAAGTGGTCTCTGCACTTTTTGGAATGTGAATTTTGGTGTGCAAAGAATTTGAAAAATGGCTCCTCCCGAGTGACTCGACTTTTGAGTTAAACCATGTGGAACTTCAAAAGCTGAAGCTGAATGTTGGGAAAGTCCTCGAGGGCCTGAGACTGTACTGAAGTTGTGGCAAAAGTTTTGTTAGCTTAAATAGAGACAGGAACAAGCCTGCAATTATTCTTTTTTTAAGTTCAAATAAGAGTTGCTCTGATGAGTAATAAGTAATAAAATTCAAAGGAGAACAATAGTTGTACGTCCTGGAATGTCAATATTAACACTATCCACTGCAGTCCCAAACCCAGTAACGTGAAAAACAGAGGAACTCTTTTTCTGCCACCCAAACACACACAAGATCTCCCCAAAAGCCTGCCTGGGTGGTAACCTTAGAGGACAAGGAACTGGGATAAAAAAACTCACAAGTGATCCAAGCTTCACACTAAAAGAGAAGGGATTATGTGTAGCACTGAAGAGAGAGGGGGAATGCTGGTGTTTTATAGTCAAACAGTTTCATATGTCTTACAAGGAATGTCTGTAAGTCTCTCTGTATTGACACACCTACTTAAAGGAGCACAAAGGTGCAATAATTTCTTGTCAGTGCCGATGGAGCTTCAGCTGTGAGCTGGTGAAGTCAGTGTCTCTGCATGATCCACCAGGAGAGCAGGCACTAGACAAAGATTTCTCTCTTCCTCACCCTCTTCTGCTCCAAGATACTAAGTTTGGTTTTTTGTCTTGTTTTTTTTCTGGATGAGTGGCTGTTGCTAATTTGGATAGAAATTATTTGGCGACAATTCTCGTGGAAAAAAACCATAGAACACTGGGAAACATTTACAAAATGTGGATAGTACAATCCTGGGTTTTATTTGGAGAGTTTCCCAGACACTGGAGAAATGGGAGCGTAATGCTGTTACATTTTGAATTTGAAATGAAATGGCTTTTTAAAGATGTTTTAAAGTACCAAATCTAGAATAAAACATTCAGAGTGCTTGGAAAAATTTGCTTGACTTTTTCTATCTGCCACTAGAAGCACAATTGGGAAACAGAAAAAAAAAGCCTTCTATGATGTAGTGAAAATTCCTGTGAGAAATACAAACAAGGATTCCACCTAAGATTAACACAGTGAAGGTGTTCCAGGCAGCGTTATGGGAGGCAGACTTACAGGATGTACATACCATTTACACATTCTTTAATTGTTGTCAGATAACACAGTATTTCCCTTGTTTGGGACTTTTTTAGGACTCCAACAAATTCACACTTTAGACTATACTGAGTAGTAGGTTCTGTTTTATCATAAAATCAGCAAGAACAGTGGTGTTTGTTATTCAATAAAACATTGATGCTATTTACAATATTTACCTCTGAATAGGACCCTTAGATTTGTAGGCATTACTCTCTTAGAGACCCCGAAGACAGACATTTAGATATTTACAAATTTCAGAGAAGGTCAGGGTGAACACTGAAAGCATTTACATTTTTTTCCATGGAGAACAATACCAGTGACAGAATGCTGGTGCCCACAAAAAAAGGTAGAGATGGGTTCTTGGGTCTCTGGGGCTCTTCTGCCATCCCCTTTGCAGCAGTTATTTTAGTTGGTGTATGTTTTTTTTCTCTGGCACTGTAGACTCATTTCCATCCAGCTTCTGACTCTGCTGCAGACACTGATGGGAGAAGAAAAGGGTATTTGGGTCTATTATGCCTCTGCCTACCTTGTTTTCCAATTTCCTAAGTATTTCTTGTTTTGTGGTTCTTCGTGGGCTTTCAACAAGAATTTTGAAGTCCTAATGATTTAGAAAAAAATGTAACTGGTACTATTTCCAGAGTACTTGAAAACTGTGGTGCCCAGTTTCTTCTGCTTTATGGCAGTCACAGAATGAACACAAAAAGGGCTTCCATCCTCTGGCCACGTCCAGCAGCACCAAGCTGTGGAACTAGGAAGGAGAAGGTGACAAAACTAGCTTAAAGTCCTGGAAGCTCCATTCTGCACTGATGTTTAGTGTTCAGAGTTGATCTTTCTTTCCATCATCTTGTGCTGGGAGGAAAGATTAGTGTGGTTGACTGGAGACAATTTACAGATGGTGGAGGTAAACTTGGGGCTTGCAATCAGCCCCTTATCTGTCTACACATGCTGCTCACAGATGATTAATATGTGCTATATTAATCATGGGTAAACAGTCCTGTGTGTGTGGTTGACCAAATAGTTCTGCTTTGACTACAACACATCCTAGACCAATAAAAAAAGAATTCAGTGCTGCCACCAAATACAATGGTTTTCTGTAATAGTTAGAGAATGCAGTTTGTAATTTGAAACTGTTGTACAAATGCAGAGGCATGTGTTTGTTGAAGGGTTTTCACATACCATCTTAAAGGGAAGAAAAAAATATCTTTTCAGATGGTTCCCTATTTTTTTTTAATTGTAGCATGGTCTTAATGTTCGGTTTTAAAATTCTGAACTTAAAAAAATCCACACTCAGAATTTGTAAGTAACTTTTTTCTTTGGATTTTTTTTTTTTCATTTCCTTCATTTGTCCCTTCTCAAAAGTAAATTGATTTCTGATAAAATGCATCTACTGCTAGGTATAGTCTAGAAACACGAGGATTATGGGCTTGAGCTTCAAAATTCTAGAGTTTTAAATATTTATTCCAGGGTTTCCAACTTTCTTTTCCTCAGCATGGAGCAGTAAGAATTTATGTGTAAAACCTCCTGCCTACCAGTGAGGAATCTATTTTAAATGATAAGAGGGACAAGGAAGATGGTGTGTGCTACACTGATGTCATGTTTACTTTACAGGACTGGGTAACAGGGTGTTTTGTGGCACTGGAGGCATTTTACACATATTTATATACAACTGGTTACAAAAGTGCACTCTGGGTTCCCTCAGTTCTGTCATTACAGTAAAATAATTAATTTTCTTTCCCAAAATTGGAGAACTTCAATATTCAGAGAGGCCTGCCTTGACTGTTAAATATGCAAAGGCAGAACAATATTTCAGCTGCACTGGAAAGGCCAGTAAAAATATGGAGTAGTTATAATGAACTGATTTTTTTCCACAGAACTGTGCTATAAATGACATTATTGCTTTACCTGAAATTGCAATTTACACGTTATATAGGCCTGAAAAAAGCTGGGACATTTATTTCCCCTACCTACAGTAGTCTGTAAATAGAGTGACAGCATTAATGAAAGAGCCTATAAATGAGTGCTAATTATGTGACCAGGTTGAGTCAAATGGGAGGAGTTCCCATTTTATTTTAATTGATAACTTCAGTTCTTACCTGACAGCACAACATAATTAATAATGACAGCAACAATTGGTAATTGGGAAATAAAAATTGTAAATTATACTTCCAGGGTTTTATATTTGGGATAGGAATATATATTTTATACATACATATATATATGTATATATATCATAATAGATTATCCTGGGGAAATTGTTGATAAGTTTTTGTTGTAGTTTTACTTCATGGATACTTTCCAAACAGCCCTTTGCTGGTGTCCACCTCAGTCTCACTCAAACAGCTGGCAGAGAAGGGAGCTGTTCAGTCAATGTAAATTAGAGCCCTTCAGAAACACGTCTGTTAAGTTATCACATTTTCAAGGGACCAAAGCAAATCTGCCCAGAAACACATGAAGTCTATTTCACACAAAAAAAAAAAAAAAAAAGAAACAAAGCAAACCACATTCCTCAGTCATGAATTTTAAAATGTAATGATATCTATGTAATAAGATCTTGTCCAAAGTAGAAAATATGTGTGGAGGTGGATTTGGATATTTGGTGTTGGAGTTCTATAATGTCTCTGTACCTACCCCAACTCCAGTGCCTCTATCAGGGAGTGGAATGCATTTACTTTGCATCCCAGGCTGTGTGGTTGCTTAAAAAAAAAAAGAAGCGTGGTTTCTCAAGGAATTTACACTCCAAATGAAGCCACCATAGAACATGAAAATAACAAACAAATGGGAGGGTAGGAAATTAAGAACAGGAGGTAAAGTAAATAAAAATAAAGAGCCAGAACTCCAGCTGCTGAAAATTAGTGTAGTTCTATTGAAGCCTATGCAATTACACAAACTGAGCAATTGTTTCATTATTTTTATTTATTTTACCCTTTGTTCCTGCCCGTAGTTGGAACTTTGAATTAATTGAGCTGAATTCACATCAGCTGAAGAGCAGTTCTGATGTCCCAGCAGGACACACACCACAGTCAGGAGAGGGAAGGGGCAGAGTGGGTACCTGCTGAGGAGGACTTTGAGGGAAAAGAGTCTCTACCTACCTACACCATAGTTGTGCTCAAGTGCATACTCTTTTTTTTTACTTTGGGTTTTGTTTCCTACTTTCTGCCTTTTTTTCCCCCAACACAGATCAGCCCAGTGGGGAGCCTCCCTGTCGGTGTGGGTACAGAGGGCAGCAGAAGGGCTCTGCAGGGAAGGCAAATGTCACCAGACGTGGCAGTGGCAGGTGTGGTGGGCTCGTAGCCACACTGTAAAAACACAGAGACTAAGTGTTCCCCCTCTCCCTTCTTTTTTTCAGCCTGACCCTCAACCCTGACCACAGGAAACTTGAGAGCAGGACTCAAATGTGCAGCACGGTGTTTGCAGTGTGGGTGGCACAGATCTTACCTGTCCCATCAGGTCACCAAGAGGGCAGGGGAGATGCAACCTGGAGGAATGCAGGCTGGCAGCTGAGTAAATCACCACAGCAGTGGGGAAGTAAAGGTAGGAGCATGACTGCCAAGTTGCAGTTTGAAATAAATGCAGTTTTTGACTGAATCGGTTAAAATGGGTTTAATATAATGGTGTGGGGCTTTTTTGATGATGACTGTTTTAATTTTAACTTGGTAGGAAAAATATGTCCTGTTTATTAGAGATTTCTGAATAAAATGAGGACTGTTAAGAAACTAATTTTCAGTAAAAAAGACATTTTTATGTAGTTGTTACACAGTAAATCGCTCATGAGTCAAGGACTTAATCCATTGCTCATTCAGTGCTTAAGTGTATATATATATATGTGTGTATATATCTAGGCCTGTAAATACATTAAAAGAACATGAATCTGGGAAGTCTTCTGAAGCAAGGAGTGCTAACAGTAAGTGGATTTGCAGTTCAAATTCATCTGCCCTTTTCATTAGGGCACAGCCTTCCATATTCACACATACTCCAGGCAGTGTCCTACTATTCTTTCTTTTCATTATTCACTGCAGAGCCCTTTCACATCTTTAAAGGCTTGAAATAAAAATGGAATTATACATTTGCTTTTGGTCTCATTTAGGACATTCATCAATGTATGAG